>JAXQQM020061768.1:0-52862 GCA_034641835.2 Pinus albicaulis
ACCTTGAAGAAAGTAGTGATGACAAAAAAGAAAATAGTGAGGGAAAGGATGATGAAAATTAAGAAAAAAGTGAAGAAAAGGAAGGTGGAAGAGAGGGAGATATCTAAGAAGAAATTAATAAAGGCAGTGACAAAGATGAGTGTGTTGATAAAGAAGAAAATAGAGTTTAAATTAGTGGGCCCCATAATGAGAAAAAGAGCCAAAACAGTGGGTCTTATGATGAAGAAAATGACACTGAGAATACATATGAAGACAGTGGGGAGGATATGAAAGCAATGAAGAAAACAAAAATGAAAGTGACAAGAATGGAAAAGGAATCCAAGAAACAAAGTTTGAAGTTGTTTTCAGTAGGCAAGAAAATAATGACAAAGGGCTAAGTAATGAAGATCATGGGCAGTGAAGGGGAAATCAGCCAAAGGAACTAACCTAGTGAAGAAAGAAATGACCTTCACAGTGATGGGAATTTTAACGAGGGTGCCCAAGATAGTGAACCTACAAAAAGTGAAAATAGTGATACAAAGGATGAAATTGAGGGTGAATACAGTGGTTCAAAATATGAACAAGAGGACATTCATGAAGACAAAGATGTACCAAGCAATAATGAAGACACTTCTAGCATTGCAAAAACAAAGGATGAAAGTCCTAAAGGTCTTGACAGTTATAGTGGCATAAAATATAGTGAGGGTGCTTATCAAGGGGGCAGCCAATAACAAGGTAAGGAAGATGCACACATAGAGATCATCCATGAGGAGCAAAAAAGTCCTGAGGTCACTAGTGATCAAGCTTTACAAGTAAAACTTGTTGCACCTTTCACCATTACCTATCAAAGAGGAGAGAGGCATGTGTTTGCTGCCTCCAAAGGGAAAGGGGCCATGCACTCCTCCTCAACTTAAATGAAATACAAAGGTAAAAAACAAGTGAAAGAGGAAGAAGACAATCATGAGGAAGAAAGAGAATTTGAACTCATTCACATAGATAGTGATGAGGAAAATGAGACAAGAATAGTAAAATCTCTTTTACAAGACTGGAATGCATAGATCAAAGACTTGGAAGTTGAGTTAGAAAGGTCAAAGGATCTCATTCGCTTCTTGTAGATGCAAAAAAAAAAAAATGAGTGTCCAGCTGGCCATCTATGAAGCAAGGGCACTCAAATATCGGAAAGAGGCTCAAAGATCACAAGTGCAGTTGGAGGAATACATGGGCGCTTATGAGGAGGATAGTGATGAAGAATTCCAAACTAGAAAGAGACCTAAGACTATGGGTCTTAGGAAAGCATTGGAAAAGAAGAGAGAGGAAGAATCAACCCAAGCACAACAATTTCCCCTCACCGAACTCCTTTCCATGGAAATTGAGCATAACAGGGAATCATGGCTTGAGAGAACCAACATACATCTAGAGGCCAAACTGGAGAAAGCCAACAAAGACTTGAGCTTGCAAAGGAGAATGACTGAGGACTATAAACGGAGAAATCACTTTGCAAAGAAAAAGCTCAAAACTACCCAAAATGAGGGCCCGACACCAAATGATGAAAAGGACCAAGCTAGGCTTGGAATTTTGGCCCAAGTTTCTCTATAGGTCTCCAAGGACCCATGAGGTACCTACTACCAATTTTGAGAGCAATTGAACAAGTTTTTGTTTTTTGAATATTTTGAGGCTAGGAGCGTAGCACACCCTGTGCTGTGCTTTTTCCCAAGGCATAATTAGGAGGATAACCTTACATTTTTGGTTTCCCTATCATTAGAGGAGTATTATCACCAAATTTCAGCTTAATTGGAGTTGTTTTGTCCCCCCAAAAGGGTCAAAAACCCTCATTTTTTCACCTTTCTGCCCACTTTTCTGAGCATGTGATGCGCTCATGGAAGTCTTGGATTTTTTCACTTTTTGGGCAACTTTCAGAGGTTATATTGAAGAAATAAAGGTATATTTGGAAATTATACTTTAAGGTCTTTCCAACGGGCCATCTCGGAGCCTTTTCCAACATCGGGAAGGCTTCCAAAACACTGCTGCAAAAAGGCCTATTTTTGTGCTACGCTCTTGGCAAGTTTTCAAATTTTAACACAGTGTGCAGCGCTCCTATAGGTGACTTGGTAGAAATTTTGTTTGGAAAGTTTTCTCATGCTTGTCAGGGCCTAAAAGTCAATATAATTGCTATTTTGGGTTGGGAAAGATATTTTGTTAGATATTTTTGTGCCTTGGGCTTTGCAAAACCTCAAGGACAACTTAGGATATTTCTTTTTGGCCAATAGGCTTCTAGATACTCTCTTTGGCTCTCCTCTTCCTTGTTTGTTATATAAGGCATGATTATTCATTGTAAACAGTTGGGAATTGATGTGTTTAAGAGAATACATGGTTTTATGAGCTTGGAGAAGAAATTGGTTTTATGAAGTGAATGAATGGTTTGTTTGGCTTGATGATGGAGAAACATGTTTGCAGGATTCCATAGCTTGGTGAATGGTGATGTTTTCTTAACTTGTTAATGTTTTCTTGTCCTCATTTATGTTTCATTCTTCTTGGTTGTTATAGATCAGAAAAGTATAGGTTGAGACATGCTCATGGAAGCACCTCAAACCTCCTGTTTGTTATAACCTTGATGTGTTCCTCTTTTAGTCATTTTAAGGAATTCTTGACTGCTCCTTAGGCCCACTAAAACTTGTTTATGTTTCATGAATGGTTAGTATGCTAGCTTATAAGTATGATTCATGGTATGCCCTGCTTATTTAAAGTTTTCAAAACCCTATCTTGAAGCTTTTCTATGAAATATTGATTGATTAGGTTAAGACAAAGAGGTCTTGTTTGATCTTGCCCTTTTCCTATGCTCACCAAACTTATTTTAGAGTTCCCAATAACTTGATATATGTTGTTTAGGAGTTCTCTCTCCATAAATTGAGTTGTTTGTTTATCTTATGTGTTTTTCCAAAAGCTAAAGGTGAATTTCTAAAGTTAGGAGTTCTAATGCTTCTATGTTTCACTGGAATGTTAATCTTACATGTTTATCAGGAGTATTGTTCATAGAGATTAATGGTTTTCCCTACCTCATGAGTTATTGCTTCAGACTGTCAGGTCCCTATATTAATAGTATAGTCCCTTATTGTTGTTAGTGTAACCCCCTTATTGTTATTATTGTACCCTTGTAACCCCCATATTGTTATTATTGTGCCATTAAATTATTATTGTTAGGTCGGCTAGGATTACATTGTGGCCCCATGGACTCCTATATATAGAAAGGAAGTTTTGTAATTTGAATCATCCAAGAATTGTTCATTCATGTAATGTATTGGAGGTTTCCCCCTCGAAGTGGCTTATTTCTAAGGCATTGATATCTCTTTTCTTCTCTTTTTGGAGCTGGTTTCACAACATTTGGTATCAGATCTTTGATATTCTAGGGTTTCGCTGCTCTAAACAGGTCATCGTGGAATTTTCGCTATAAATTTTTTTCTATGAAGGTTAACAATCTGAAATTTTTAGAGTGCAAAGCCAAAGTTCTGATGAACATCTTCGCAAAATTTCAGAGCTTGGTTCGCAATATTTTCGGAGATATGATCTGTGCAAGTTAGGTCATCTTGCAGGCTCTTGAATTTAACCTAAACATGTCATCGTGATATTTTCATAATAAAACTTTTTCTACGAAGGTTCAGAAGCTAAAATTTTTATAGTGCAAAGCTGCAATCCTGAGGAAAATTGTCAAAAAATTTCAGATATTGGTTCAAAATATTTTCAGAGATATGATCTGTGAAATTTAGGGCTTTTTGAGGCTTCTGAATTTCATCTCAAAGAGGTGATCGTGGGAATATCTTCATAGCTCTCTCTCTGAGCATCGGATTGGAATGCTGTAAAAAGTGGCTGCAAGTACACAGACTGTAATTTTCGTTGTATCAATTTTAGAGCCAAAGGAGGAAACATTGACACGTGGAAAGCCGCACAAAATCGCTCTACTAAACTAGTCCGAAACTCGGTAATTATGGGAGATTGGACATAACTTTTCCTTAAAGAATCCAAATTAGATCAGACCTATGGCATTTTAAAGAAGATTTAGAGGGCTACTACAGGGCTGAATTTCATATATTGAAGATCTGCAATTATAGAGATAATTCAATTTCAATATCGAGCTCCTCAAAAGCAAGTAAAAGGTGTGTATTTTTTTTTTCTGAATTGCATAAGTTTTGTTTGAAGAATCAAGCTGAATTGATTCCAAGGGCATACTGTAAAATAGATATCAGTATTGGATTCTAAAATGGCCCCTAAAAATAATTCAACACCCATTAAGCCTTTATAACGCTCTACTATGACTCATGAAGATGAAGAATGGCAACATGGCATATCAAAATTACAAGAGCAAGTGCAACAAATTTCGCTCTCGCAAAGAGCAACAAAGAATGACATGGAAGTTTTGAAGAAAGGCGTGGAAACTAAGATGGATGGTTTGAAGAAAGACGTGGAATCTAAGATGGATGGTTTGAAGAATGGCATGGAATCTAAGATAGATGGCATGGAATCTAAGATGGATGATATGGAAGCTAAGATTGATGAGAAAATGGAAAACATGAAGAATGATCTAAAAGAAGACATGGAAGGTTTGACAAAGTTGATACAAGAAATGTTTCCTTATGGTGAAAATATAGTAGAGGAAACTCATGATGAGAAAAAAATAAATGTTAATCGTGATTTCATAAAATCTAATGTTGGCGGGAAGAACCACCATATTCCAAAAATGGATATGAGGAAGTTTGATGGAAAGGATCCTGTAACATGGATACTACAGATGGAGCAAATATTTTTATCTCCATAATGTGAAAAACACACAAAAGGTATGCATTACAACTTTACATTTAGAACAAAATACATTTGTATGGTATCAATGGCTTTGCTCCCGTAAAAAAATTGTCACTTGGTCAATTTTTACGGAGGAAATGATAGCACATTATGAGGATACAAAGAGAAACACCTTATTTAGCCAATTGATAAATCTCAAACAAAAGGGTAACATTGAGGACTTCCAAAAATTAAATATAAGGGTAACTGATATTCCAGAGGAACACGGGATTGATCTCTTCATAGGTACTTTAAAGGATAACATCCAACATGAAGTTCGCATTTTGGAACTTGAGTCATTGGAGAAGGCATTCAGGTTGGCAAGAAAAATTGAATGTAAAATTATGGCAACAAGGAAGCCTACCACTCACTTCTATAAAGAGGGAAGTGTTGCTACTCCTAGATTTCCACAACCTACAAGGTTGACACCACAAAAATTGGAAGAAAAAAGAGCAAAAGGGCTTTGCTACAGTTGTGATAGAAAATGCACTAAAGGTCATAAGTGTGCTGAGAAGAAATTATTTTACATAGATTGTGAAGAGGAAGAAGAAAATGAACAAGAAGAGGACATACACCAGGAACCAACCCAAGAAGAGGAAGAAATGAGTCCGACCATATCGTGTAATGCAGTGGCAGGGATTACCACTCCTTAAACTCTCAAGATAGAAGGACATATCAAGAAGAAAAAGGTAATAGTGTTGATTGATTCAGGTAGTACCCATAATTTTATTCATTGTAAGGTAGCCAGGGAATTGAATTGTTTCCTATACCCAGCACCAGAATGTCAAGTGATGGTTGCAAATGGAGGAACTATAAATTGCTCTAGAAAATGCCATAATATCAAGCTAACCATGGGGGAATATGTATTGAATAGTCCAATGCTTTCAATTCCTATGGGAGGTGCTGATGTTGTACTAGGAGTACAATGCTTACAATCTTTGGGGATGGTAGCTTTTAATTTTCAAGAACTTTTCTTGAATTTTTTTTTAGAAGGGAAGGAAGTTGAATTACGGGGTATTGCAGGGAAGCCGGGAAAGATAATAAGCTCTAATGTCATGAAAAAGCTTCTAAAGAAATAAAAACGAGGCATAATTGCAGAATTATGCTCACTATAAGTTCCAACATCAAAATCATCTATTTCTGCAGATCTCCAAAAAGTCTTGGACAATCATTCCAAGGTTTTTGAAACTCCAAAAGGACTCCCACCTATTCATGACCATGATCATGCTATTCATTTGATTCCAGGAAGTGTTCCTCAAAACATAAGGCCTTATAGATATCCTTATGTCCAAAAGAGCGAAATTGAACGTATGGTTGCAAAAATGTTAGAGGCGGGTATAATTCAACCTAGTCAAAGTTATTTCTCTGCTCCTGTAGTATTGGTACACAAGAAGGATGGATCATGGTGCATGTGTCCAGATTATAGGGAGCTCAATAAGCTCACCATTAAAGATAAATTTCCCATTCCTGTGATTGATGCATTATTGGATGAATTACATGGAGAAATTTATTTTACCAAATTGGATCTTCGTTCAGGGTATCATCAAATTAGAATGAAGACTAGAGATATTCTGAAAACAACATTTCGAACTCATGAGGGTCATTATGAATTTTTGGGCATGCCTTTTTGACTTACCACTACACCTTCAAGGGTTGATGAATTCCATTTTCAAACCCTTCCTTAGAAAATTTGTGCTAGTATTTTTTGATGATATACTAATCTACAAAAGGTCTTGGAAGGATCATGTTCAACATGTTGACAGGTTGCTCAAACTATTGCAGGAGAAACAATTATATGCAAAAACATCCAAATGTTTCTTTGGAGTACAAGAGGTGGAATATCTGGGTCATATTGTATCTCACGAGGGTGTTAAGGTAGACCCTAAAAAAATTAAAGCCATTAAGGAATGGAAAGTCCCCACAACCATAAAGCAGTTGTGAGGATTTCTCGGGTTAACAGGATATTATCAAAATTTTGTTAAGAATTATGGGAGAATAGCAGCACCTCTAACAACATTATTGAAGAAAGATGAATTTTCATGGACTCCTGAAGCAACTAAGGCCTTTGAACATCTTAAAGAGGCAATGTGCCTAGCACCAGCCTTAGCTACGCTAGACTTCACAAAAGCCTTTATTGTGGAACGTGATGCCTCGGGAAATGGAATTGGTGCTGTTTTAATGCAAGAAGGAAGACCCATTTCTTTTGAAGGTCGTCCAATCAAAGGAAAGTATTTACAGAAACCTATTTATGAGAAGGAAATGTTAGCAATACTACATGCACTAAAGAAATGGAGAACTTACCTAATGGGAAGACACTTCAAGGTAAAAACTGATCATATAGTCTTAAACACTTTTTGGAACAAAGACTATCTTTAGAAGAGCAGCAAAAATGGGTCACAAAGATGTTGGGTTATGAATTTGAAATAATATAAAAAAAATGGAAGCTAAATGTTGTTGCAGATGCACTCTCAAGAAATAATGAAGAGGTGACAGCTGCTGGCACAACTACAATGCCTCCAGCAGATTGAATCCTTGAAAGCAAAGATAAATGGAAAGAAGATGAGGTGTGTGAATATCTAACATTGCTCAGGTCCTAGTATACGATACATTTATTTGAAAAAACATTCTTTCTGGTACAAGATCTTCTCTCTTCTGTCAATTTAACTAAAACAAAAGATTCTTTTGGGATTGCACACTTCTCCTTTAGGAGGACACTCCGGATTTTTAAAAACTTACCACAGGGTGAAGAAATAATTTTTTGGGATGGCCTTAAATCTGATATTCAAAAGTTTGTGGCGGAATGTTTGGTTTGCCAGCAAAATAAAGTTGAGACAATTAAGACCCCGGGTCTTCTACAACCTTTATCCTTTCCAAGTCAACGTTGGGGGGAGATTTCAATGGATTTTATCACAGGTTTACCTAAGTCCGAAGGAAAGAGTGTCATCATGGTGGTAGTTGATAGACTTACCAAGTATGCACACTTTTGTGCATTATCTCATCCATTTAAAGCAAGTACAGTTGCTACTACATTTATGGACACAATTCAAAAGCTACATGGAAACCCAAGGGTTATTGTGAGCAACAAAGATCCCATTTTTACTGGAAATTTTTGGACGGAGTTATTTTCTTGTTTGGGTACTCAATTAGCTCATAGCTCATCTTATCATCTTCAATCTGATGGTCAAACTGAGATAGTAAATAAATGTTTGGAAGGATATCTTCGTTGTTTTGTATCTGATAAACAAACACAATGGGTCAAGTGGTTACCTCTCACTGAATGGTGGTATAACACTTCCTTCCATACTGCAGCAAAAATGACCCCATTTATGGCACTTTATGGATATCATCCACTATCCATCACATCATCTTTAAGAGAAAATTCAAAGGTTCAAGCAGTGGAAGATCACATTGAGCATCAACAAGAAGTTCTCCAACTCTTAAAGGACAACCTGAATTTGGCACAAAATCGAATGAAACAACAGGTAGATCAACATCGCAGCTAGAGAATTTTTGATGTAGGAGACTGGGTACTTTTACGGCTACAACCATACAAACAAATGTCCCTCAAGCAAGCTAAGAAGGATAATAAATTATAGCCAAAGTACTATGTTCCTTACAAGGTGTTGCAAAATATTGGTACTATGGCATACAAATTGGAGCTTTCTGCTTCTTCACGAGTGCATCCAATTTTCCATGTTTCATGCTTAAAGAAGGTTATAGGTGAAAATATTCTAGTTCCAACAATATTGCCAGAACTTGATGAGGAAGGAAAAATCATATTGGAACCTGAAGCAGTCATGGAAACAAGAACTCGATAGCTACGGAATCGATCAATTTCAGAGTATCTCATCAAGTGGAAGAACTTACCCACTAAAGATTTTACATGGGAGGATGAGAATTTTATATAGAAGCACCCAGAGCTACTCAAGCATTGAGGAAAAATTTTTTTTGAAGGGGAAGGGAATGTTAGGTCCCTATATTACTAGTATAGTCCCTTATTTTTGTTAGTGTAACCCCCTTATTATTATTATTGTACCCTTGTAACCCCCATATTGTTATTATTGTGGCCTTAAATTATTATTGTTAAGTCGGCTAGGATTACATTGTGGCCCCATGGACTCTTATATATAGAAAGGAGGTTTTGTAATTTGAATCATCCAAGAATTGTTCATTCATGTAATGTATTGGAGGTTTCCCCCTCGAAGTGGCTTATTTATAAGGCGTTGATATCTCTTTTCTTCTCTTTTTGGAGCTAGTTTCACAACACAGACTATATATGTTTAAGACCTCTTAGTTTTTTCCCAAACTTAATGTTCATTACACATCATACATCGCATAAAGAATCCATTAACCTTGCTAAATTGGCCCTGCAATACAATTTGTTACATCATTTAGACACACTTGACTTCATCTGACCCCATAGCCCTATTGATTTGATAACCTCTCATTCCACCTATCCTACTTGATCATCTTACCCCAACCCAAAACAAACAAACAAACCTACACTTAACAGCTAGTCTAAAATCAATCATCCAAAGCGAACAAGTTCACATCCTTCGCATAATAGAGAGGGCTCTCTCTGAGTCCAGGAAGGCTAGGTCCTAGGACTCCAAAGATTGGTCTGATGTTGCCCTGTCATTTGGTCTACCAATCTACCAAATCATAGGACTCCAACAAAAAGTAACAATAACAACGCGAGGCCGGGACTCATACACAACATGTCGCTTCCACAAGTATGGTTGGCCTAATAATACATCACAAACATCAAGAGGATCAATGTCACATAATACCTCATCCGTGAAGGGCTTGATGCTGTAGGGAAGGTGGAACTGCTGGCTGACACGAAGATCCCGTCCTTGGTCCAGCCACCTGATGGTGTATGGTTGTGGGTGTGCTGTGGTCGGCAAGCCCAAATTCTTCACGACATCTGCTGAAATGAGGTTCTTTTGGCTTCCATTGTCGAAAATGAATTATAGTGGGGAACCCTTTATCCACATATGGGAGTGGAAGAGATTCTCCTCCTCCTCTGGATCTTTCGGTTCCTCCTTCTAGATCTTCGCAGTGGCAATAGTGGCATTGGGCTCCACATCAATAATATGTTTCCCTTTGTCATTCCCATTGTTAGGTTCTGATTCAGAGTCAGAGCTTTCATCTGATTCAGAAGCCCTCATCTCAGCCACCAACGATTTCTTGGCCCGACACTCACTTGTGTTGTGAGTGGAGGTCTTATGGAACTCACACCACTTTCCCGTGTCCTTATTTGGCTTTGCGGTGTTTTTCTTTGTTTGTGGCTTTGGAAGGCTGTCTTGGGCCACCATGCCTTGGATTTTTCCTTTGTTCTGTGGTTTGGGGGCACCTTTCCATTGATTTTGATTCACAAATCCAAAGTCTCGCTTCTTCTGTTTGAAAAGCAGCGCGGTCCATTGTATGTACTTGTCCTCATAGCTCCCCACGTGATAATATTGTTCCTTGATGGCATCTCGGAAAGAATTCCAAGTGGGTATGACTGAGAACAAAGAGGGTTATGTCTCATCCTTTTTCTGACAGTAGGTTTCCCACCAGTCCTTAACATGGGGGGTAGCTTTGAGGAGTGCAAAAATAATCTTCTCCCAGTCAGAAAAGTCATGAACCAAGAAATATCCTTCTAATAGTTTCAACCATCTATCTATGACATCTGCGTCTATTTGACCCTCAAATATGGGAATGTCAAATTTTACTTGTATCTTAAAGGGAGTCCAACCTCCAGAGTGGCTACTGGATGCAGATGCACAGCTGGTGGGCAGTCATTGAAGGATCTGGGCAAAGTTATCCATCATCGCGTTCCTTTGTTTTTCAAGGGCCTCATCGAGCAATATTTTGATAGGATACCTTGCTCCCTCATCTTTCTTTTCATCCCCCATGGGTGACCATCGGGGCTTGTGAGGCTGATTTTGCAAAGGTTCAACCAGATCGAGCCCTAACTCCTTATAACTCGACCTCGTTGGGGACATGCAAAAAAGGATCGAGAAAAAGAAGACCGCTCTGATACCATTGATACAGATTTATGCATGAATGCAATAGAATACACATATAACCATAAATACAAAGATGCAGTGGAAATAACACTTCATTTCGTTAATATCGAAGAACTTAAATTTGCTTATAGACAGAATCGAAATAAACTAGCTAGGTGCTGGTAGCTTATCTCTGAGAAGATATGTGACGGCTATAGGCCTCTGAACTCTATGTTACAATGAGGCTCAAAGGCCTATATATTATTTAGAAACAATGTAAAACCCTAAACATCCAAAAACCTAACCCTAGGAGATGAAACACCAGAATATGGGCCCCATCGAGGTAAATTGGTACATCAATTTCCCGGGGTCGTAACTTTGGCATACTATCTCCCTTTGACACACATGATACATCATTAGAAAGATCTATCTGAGGACTACAACTACTGACTAACTATTTAGATTCCAAAATGGAATCATATTAGCCAAAAATGCGATGCCCAAAAAATGTCGTTTAGGGTCTCAAAATGACTCTGGAAGTTCAAGACCCGAAAAACTACTAAAAATAGTAAGTTGTGCCAAAACTAAAAAAATGAAAGAGACAATGGTGGGGCCCCAAGTGGAATGGGAGGGTAGCCACCAATATCCACTTGGATCACTTACCAAGTGCATTATTACCAAAAGTCACATTTCCTTTTTCAATTAGTTTTCATGTCAAAAACTTACTTCTGTCTCCTGACATATGCCTAGAATAGCCATTGTCAACATATAGATGATTTCCTTCATTTTGAGCATACAATACAATGTTGCATTTCTCTATATTCTTCTTTTCTTTCCATACCTTGAACTCCTGGTTTGTTTCCTCGATAATTGGTTCATGCCTCTTATTCTTAAGTTCGCAATCAACTACTCTATGCCCAAAATTTTGACAGTTAAAGCATTTAATCAAATTATTCAGAGGAGAAAAGGAATTGTTGTACCTGGGTTTGTTGTTCCTCTATTTGATTAATTGATTTTTCTTATGATTTCTTCTTCTAGGCCTGAGTTGTCTATATAATAGATTTACTCTGCGATTCATTGCTTTATGTCCATAATTTGTGCATGCGAAGAAATAGCCTGCAAATATATCCACATAGTTGTGAGCAAATCAATTTTTGAAGCTTTTTTGGACTAATCTTTGTACATTTTGATTCTCCTTTTTAGTGTATTTTGAATTTTGTGGAGCGAAATTCATCCTTTTATTGGGTTGTTGTTGATTTGACTCCCGTTGGCTATTGAGTTGCAAACTATATTTGTCTCTTTGTGGTTGTGTTGAGAATTCTTTTCTTGCTTCACTCTCAACATTTCTGGATGCTTGTACAAAGGTAATCGACTTATTACCTTTTAATTTTGTTGTCGAGCTTGATTTTTACTTGTATCCAAGACTAGTTTGATCTCAAGAGACTCTTTGTGCTTCGAAAGCTCATTAAATTATTAGTCCCCTTTCCAAACTTTTGGTTGTAACTCAACTGAGTCTTTGCATTTTCCAACTCTTTTTCTCACAACAACTTCTCTTTCAAGCCTTTCACATGCTTGATTCTTCTCACTAAGCTATTGATTTAAGGATTCTTGAATCTTCTTACCTTCTTCAATTTGTAGGAGCAGTGGTTCAATAACTTTAGCTTTGTCTTTGATAAGAAACTGTTTATGGGATTTATTTTTATTTCTCAACCTTTCAATCTCTTCAAGTGCACTAGCCAACTCTCCTTCTAAATCTATCTCTGCTTCTTCACCATCTAAATTTATAGCTTCAAAATCCAGATTGTCTATAGCCATATTCATGAATTATTTTGTAATTTCATCATCTCTGTCCTCATTAGAGAAATGAATGCCTTCACTTTCAGATGAGTTGGGTTCTTGGGCGTAGAAGCTATTCTTTTTAGCCTTATTTCTTTCCTTTTGGATTTTCTTTAATTTCTCTTTAGGATAATAATCTTTCTTCTTCTTTTCGGGACACTTGGAAGCATAGTGACTAACTTTGCCACAATTAAAGCATTTAAAATGTAGCTTACCTTTATACTTTCTTGAGCCTCTCTTGATATTCCTCAGAAACTTGGATTCTTCTTCATATGATTCACAATAAGAATCATCATAATCTTCCTTAGGCTTCTTATATGCTTTGAAGGTTGATTCCTTTGCTGCAGGATTGCCATTCAAAATTATCATCTCATAAGAAGCGAGTGTACCAAGTAGCTGATCCAAAGTGAGATTTTTCAACTCGGTCATCTCCTCAATGGATGAAACCTTGGGATTAAATCTCTCATAGATAGATCTCGACACCTTTTGAACTACTACAGGTTCTTCTAGCTTCTCATCAAGGCCTCATATAATGTTCATAACTTCATCAACTCTTAGGAAGCACTTTAAAATATCTTCATCATCATGCATCTTTAAAGACTCAAATTTCATTCTAAAAACTTGGAGTTTTCTTGCTTTACCCTAATATCTCCTTCATAGCAGCTTATCATCTTGTCCCAAATAACCATTGTTGTTGAGCATTCCATAACCTTAACAAGTTTCGATTCAGGCATTAGGGGAATTTTGAGGTCTAAAATGGGCCTCTTAAGGAAAATGTACAATCAAAATTCACTTTATGAGAACTAATCAAATTTTAGGGGATGACATCATTTCTAATGGTTGAGGTGGCATTGATTGAGTTAAAGGTACTTAGTTGTCACATTCTCAATGGTGGATAAAAATTCATGGTTAACCATGGTAGTGCTTTAAATACTTTTAAAGTCAAAGTAAAGTACTCATAATAAATGTCATTTCACACTTTTGAATAAAAATATATTATTGTCATTTCATATTTCTTGAAAGAAACAATGCATATCCATATACATTTATTATATTATATTATATATATTTTTATATAGTATATTAATTACATGTTATTATACAATTTAAATAATATAAATCTTAATTAATAGCATATAATATAATTAAAAATTTATAAATTTATATTTATATTTTATTTTAAATTATTTAAGTACAAAGGACAAATGCATTTGTTGTTCAATGATAATGACTTTTTCTTGAAAAACTTATTCTTATTTATAGTCACATCAATACAATTTTTTTATTAATTTTATTTTGGTACAACTTTTGAATTGAATTTAACTATGGTAGGATAGTTGGTTTGATGTAAAGTAGATTAAAGTTATAAAATAATATTATTTTAGCTAGATAGCACTAACTATTTTCTTTATTAGTTCATGAGGAGATGAACAAAATTTAATGTGGTGGTCAACAGCAGTGCATTCATGAATACTCATCTTCATTAATTAGTAAATCTTCCACGAGACTTTGATATTATTCTCTACCAACATCCCATATTAGTTAAGTTAAATAATACTCGTCATTTGCACCTTTCCAGTTTATAGTTGTTCACTGAACATGGTGCCCTATTAAAGTAAATTTCTCACTTCAGGTTTTACATCACAAATATTTCTTCCATGTTAGGTCCCTATATTACTAGTATAGTCCCTTATTGTTGTTAATGTAACCCCCTTATTGTTATTATTGTACCCCTGTAACCCCCATATATTATTATTGTGCCCTTAAATTATTATTGTTAGGTCGGCTAGGATTACATTGTGGCCCCATGGACTCCTATATATAAAAATGAGGTTTTGTAATTTGTATCATCAAAGAATTGTTCATTCATGTAATATATTGGAAGTTTCCCCCTCGAAGTGGCTTATTTATAGGGCATTGATATCTCTTTTCTTCTATTTTTGGAGTTGGTTTAACCACATTTGATATTAGAGCTTTGGATTCTAGGGTTTCGCTGCTCCAAACAAGTCATTGTGGAATTTTCACTATAACTTTTTTTCTACGAAGGCTAAGAAGTTGAAATTTTTAGAGTGTGAAGCTGAAATACTTAGGAACATCATCGCACGATTTCAGAGCTTGGTTCGTGATATTTTCAGAGATATGATCTATGCACGTTAGGGCTTTTTGTAGGCTCCTGAATTTCACTTAAAAATGTCATCGCGAAATGTCCGCTATAACTTTTTTTATACGAAGGTTCAAACACTGAATTTTTTAAAGTGGGAAGCCGAAATCCAGAGGAAAATCGTCACAAAATTTCAGAGCTTGGTTCGCAATATTTTTGTAGATATGATCTGTGGAAGTTAGGTCTTTTTCAAGATCCTGAATTTCATCTCAAAGAGGTGATCGTGGGAAAATCTTCATAACTCTCTCTCTGAGCATCGGATTGGAAATATGTAAAAATTTACTTAAAGTACACAGACTATAATTTCCTGTCTATAAATTTCAAAGCCAAGGAGCGAACAGTGACACGTGGCAAGTCGAACAAGTTCGCTCTACTGAACCAGTCCATAATTAGGTCATTGTGGGAGATTGGACATAACTTTGTCTTGAAGAATCCGAATCAAGTCAAACATGTGGCATTTGAAAGAAGCTTCAGAGGAATACTACAGGGCCGAATTTCAAATATTTAGGATCTGTAAGTATAGAGATAAGTTAATTTAAATATCGAGCTCCTCAAAAGCAAGTAAAATGTGTGTATTTTTTATTTTATTTTTCCGAATTGCATAAGTCTTGTTTGAAGAATCAAGTTGAATTGATTCCAAGGGCATATTGTGGAATAGATATCAGTATTGGATTCTAAAATGGCCCCTAAAAAGAATTCAACACCCATTAATCCTTTAGAAGGCTCTACTATGACTCATGAAGATGAAGAATGGAAACATGACATATCAAAATTACAAGAGCAAGTGAAACAAATTTCGCTCTTGCAAAGAGCAACAAAAAATGACATGGAAGTTTTGAAGAAAGGCGTGGAAACTAAGATGGATGGTTTGAAGAAAGGCGTGGAAACTAAGATGGATGGTTTGAAGAAAGGCATGGAAGCTAAGATGGATGGCATGGAAACTGGCATGGAATATAAGATGGATGACATGGAAGCTAAGATGGAAAACATGAAGAATGATCTAAAAGCAAACATGGAAGGTTTGACAAAGTTGATACAAGAAATGTTTCCTAATGGTGAAAATATAGTAGAGGAAAGTCATGATGAGAAAAAAATAAATGTTAATCGTGATTTCATAAACTCTAATGTTGGAGGCAAGAACCACCATATTCCAAAATTGGATATGAGGAAGTTTGATGGAAAGGATCTTGTAACATGGATACTATAGATGGAGCAATATTTTGATCTCAATAATGTGCAAAACACACAAATGGTACGCAAAACAACTTTACATTTAGAACAAAATACATTTGTATGGTATCGATGGCTTTACTCCCGTAAAAAAATTGTCACTTGGTCAATTTTTACGGAGGAAATGATAGCACATTATGAGGATACAAAGAGAAACATTTTCTTTACCCAATTGATAAATCTCAAACAAAAGTGTTCAGTGGGGGAGCACATTGAGGACTTCCAAAAATTGAATATAAGGGTAACTGATATTCCAAAGGAACACAGGATTGATCTCTTCATAGGTAATTTAAAGGATAACATCCAACATGAAGTTCACGTTTTGGAACCTGATTCATTGGAGAAGGCATTCAGGTTGGAAAGAAAAATTGAATGTAAAATTATGGCGACAAGAAAGTCTACCACTCACTTCTATAAATATGGAAGTGTTACTACTCCTAGATTTCCACAACCTACAAGGTTGACACCACAACAATTGGAAGAAAAAAGAGCAAAAGGGCTTTGCTACAGTTGTGATAGCAAATACAATAAAGGTCATAAGTGTGTTGAGAAGAAATTATTTTACATAGATTGTGAAGAGGAAGAAGAAAATTAACAAGAATCTTCAAAAGAAGAGGATATTCACCAGGAACTAGCCCTAGAAGAGGAAGAAATGAGTCTGACCATATCGTGTAATGAATTGGCATGAATTACCACTCCTCAAACTCTCAATATAGAAGGACATATCAAGAAGAAAAAGGTAATAGTGTTGATTGATTCAGGTAGTGCCCATAATTTTATTCATTGTAAGGTAGCCATGGAATTGAATTGTTTCCTATACCTAGCACCAGAATGTCAAGATATGGTTGCAAATGGAGGAACTATAAATTTCTCTGGAAAATTCCATAATATCAAGCTAACCATGGGGGAATATGTATTGAATAGTCAAATACTTTCCATTCCTATGGGAGGTGTTGATGTTGTACTAGGAGTACAATGGTTACAATATTTGGGGACAATAGCTTTTAATTTTCAAGAACTTTTCTTGAAATTTTTTTTCAGAAGGAAAGGAAGTTGAATTACAGGGTATTGCAGGGAAGCCGGGAAAGATAGTAAGCTCTAATTTTATGAAAAAGCTTCTAAAGAAAGAACAAAGAGGCGTAATTGCACAATTATGCTCACTAGATGTTCCAACATCAAAATCATCTATTTCTGCAAATATCCAAAAAGTCTTGGACAATCATTCCAAGGTGTTTGAAACTCCCAAAGGACTCCCACCAATTCGTGAACATGATCATGCTATTCATTTGATTCTAGGAAGTGTTCCTCCAAACATCAAGCATTATAGATATTCTTATGTCCAAAGGAAAGAAATTGAACATATGATTGTAGAAATGTTAGAGGCGAGTATAATTCAACCTAGTCAAAGTTCTTTCTCTGCTCCTGTAGCATTGGTACACAAGAAGGATGGATCATGGCGCATGTGTCCATATTATAGGGAGCTCAATAAGCTCACCATTAAGGATAAATTTTTCATTCTTGCGATTGATGAATTATTGGATGAATTACATGGAGAAATTTATTTTACCAATTTGGATCTTCGTTCAAGATATCATTAAATTAGAATGAAGACCGAAGATATTCCTAAAACAACATTTCAAACTCATGAGGGTCATTATGAATTTTTGGTCATGCCTTTTGGCCTTACCAATGCACCTTCTACATTTCAAGGGTTGATGAATTCCATTTTCAAGCCCTTCCTTAGAAAATTTGTGCTAGTATTTTTTGATGATATACTAATCTACAGCAGGTCTTGGAAGGATCATGTTGAACATGTTGATAGGGTGCTCAAACTATTGCAGGAGAAACAATTATATGCCAAAACATCCAAATGTTTCTTTGGAGTACAAGAGGTGGAATATCTGGGTCATATTGTATCTCACGAGGGTGTTAAAGTAGACCCTAACAAAATTAAAGCCATTAAGGAATGGAAAGTCCCCACAACCATAAAGCAGTTGCGAGGATTTCTCGGGTTAACAGGGTATTATCACAAGTTTGTTAATAATTATGGGAGAATAGCAGCACCTCTAACAACATTATTGAAGAAAGATGCATTTTCATGGACTCCTGAAGCAACTAAGGCCTTTGAACATCTTAAAGAAGTAATGTGCCTAGCACCGGTCTTAGCTACACTAGACTTCACAAAAACCTTTATTGTGGAATGTGATGCCTCAGGAAATGGAATTGGTGTCGTTTTAATGCGAGAAGGAAGACCCATTACTTTTTAAAGTCATCCAATAAAAGAAAAGTATTTACAAAAACCTATTTATGAGAAGAAAATGTTAGCAATACTACATGCACTAAAGAAATGGTGAAATTACCTAATGGGAAGACACTTCAAGGTAAAAATTGACCATGATAGTCTTAAACACTTTTTGGAACAAAGACTATCTTTATAAGAGCAACAAAAATGGGTCACAAAGATGTTGGGTTATGACTTTGAAATAATCTACAAAAAAGGGAAGCTAAATGTTGTTGCAGATGCACTCTCAAGAAAGAATGAAGAGGTGGAAGCATTGCTTTGTGCCATTTCTATTATCCAGCCAGATTGGATAACTGAAGCAAGAGATGAATGGAAGAAGGACAAAGATGTATGGACACTCATTCAAAAGTTGCAGCAAGATCCTAGTACATCTGATACATTTAGTTGGAAAAATGATTCCTTATGATACAAAGATCGCTTATATCTTTGTAAGAATTCCCAACTAAAACAAAAGATTCTTTTGGAATTGCACACTTCTCCTTTAGGAGGACACTCAGGATTTTTAAAAACTTACCACGGGGTGAAGAAAGATTTTTTTTGGGATGGCCTTAAATCTGATATTCAAAATTTTGTGGCGGAATGTTTGGTTTTCCAGCAGAATAAAGTTGAGACAATTAAGACCCTGGGTCTTCTACAACCTTTATCCATTCCAAGTAAATGTTGGGAGGAGATTTCAATGGATTTTATCACAGGTTTACCTAAGTCCGAAGGAAAGAGTGTCATCATGGTGGTAGTTGATAGACTTACCAAGTATGCACACTTTTGTGCATTATCTCATCCATTTAAAGCAAGTACAGTTGCTACTACATTTATGGACACGATTCAAAAGCTACATGGAAACCCAAGGGTTATTGTGAGCGACAGAGATCCCATTTTTACTGGAAATTTTTGGATGGAGTTATTTTCTTGTTTGGGTACTCAATTAGCTCATAGCTCATCTTATCATCCTCAATCTGATGGTCAAACTGAGATAGTAAATAAATGTTTGGAAGGATATATTCGTTGTTTTGTATCTGATAAACAAACACAATGGGTCAAGTGGTTACTTCTCGGTGAATGGTGGTATAACACTTCCTTCCATACTGCAGCAAAAATGACCCCATTTATGGCACTTTATGGATATCATCCACCATCCATCACATCATATTTAAGGAAAAATTTGAAGGTTCAAGCAGTGGAAGATCACATCGAGCATCAACAAGAAGTTCTCCAACTCTTAAAGGATAACCTGAATTTGGCACAAAATCGAATGAAACAACAGGCAGATCAACATCGCAGCGAGAGAAGTTTTGATGTAGGAGATTGGGTATTTTTACGGCTACAACCATACAAGCAAATGTCCCTCAAGCAAGCTAAGAAGGATAATAAATTATCACCAAAGTACTATGGTCCTTACAAGGTGTTGCAAAATATTGGTACTATGGCATACAAATTGGAGCTTCCTGCTTCTTCACGAGTGCATCCAGTTTTCCATGTTTCATGCTTAAATAAGGTTAGAGGTGAAAATCTTCCAGTTCAAACAATATTGTCAGAACTTGATGAGGAAGGAAAAATCATATTGGAACCTGAAGTGGTCACGGAAATAAGAACTCAACAGCTACGAAATAGATCAATTTCAGAGTATCTCATCAAGTGGAAGAACTTACCCACTAAATATTCTACATGGGAGGATGAGAATTTTATACAAAAGCACCCAAAGCTACTCAAGCGTTTAGGACAACACTTTTTTTAAGGAGAGGGGCATGTTAGGTCCCTATTACTAGTATAGTCCCTTCTTGTTGTTAGTGTAACCCCCTTATTGTTATTGTTCTACCCCTGTAACCCCCATATTGTTATTATTGTGCCCTTAAATTATTCTTGTTAGGTCGGCTAGGATTACATTGTGGCCCCATGGAATCCTATATATAGAAAGGAGGTTTTGTAATTTGTATCATCCAAGAATTGTTCATTCATTTAATGTATTGGAGGTTGCCCCCTTGAAGTGGCTTATTTCTAAGGCATTGATATCTCTTTTTCTTCTATTTTTGGAGTTGGTTTCACAACATTCCAGATGTTAGACTGATATGAAGTAACCTGGTTTATTCTAATACCAATTGTTATAAATCATGAAAATATTGAGAGGGAGGGTAAATCAATATTGTAGAAATTTTAAAATAGTTCCTTCACTTTCAATAATGCTAGGATATCAATAAAATTTCTAGCAATTCTTTCATATGAACATGAAAAAAGATAGCATATGTAACTCATTAAGAGCACACAAATTATTTACTTGTTCTTCATTTTACTTCACAAGGAAATATACTACTTATTGCTACAAAGTTCTATAGCTACAACCAGAAGGAAGAAACTACTTGTTGGTTTATCAACTACAACTGAAAGAAGCTACAACCCCTAAGTTTATTAGCTACTATTGAAAGGAGCTTCAACCCCTAAGTATTTAGCAACAAATAGTGGAATGAGCTACAACCCCTAATATGCAAGCTACTACTTGCATGGCCTCAATGATTCATATTTCATACATTTTTCATACTCAAATCGTGAAGCCATTCCATTTTACAAAAAAAAATTCACTTCAAAACTTACCAAAGAAACCATTACAAACACCTTCAACAATCTCTAATCACTGAATGATTCACCATAATCACTACCAACATCAAGCCATCTCACCAACACTCTTTCTCACACAATTGCAGTCTCTTTTTCTCACCACAACCTTGCAAATTCAAATATGCTTATAAAGGAATTTGGACTGATATTTTGGATTGGAGCTTTAGTTGTATTTCACTTTAATATTTGCATGAATCTCTTATTTTTTACTTTTTACTTCTCCTATCATGTCATATAAATGTGCTCTTCAAGTCATCTAATACTCCTCACCTATTTCTTCAGGAAAACTTGAGTTTAATTTCCCAAATCCGTTGTTTTGGAATTTTACAGGTTTTAGCTGAGCTTCTCTAATTTTTGTCTTGATGGATAGCTGGATGTATGTGAAGAATGGGAGAGAAATTTTCTCCAATAGGGTCACCAATTTTGGTGGGTATTAGGGTCCACATGAATAAAATGGGCGGTGACATGAAAACTATGAAAATAGCATAAGAAGGGAGTTTCCTTGATTGAAATTGTGCACAAATGATGTATGTTTGTGTTTGTGTGTGTGTGTGTGTGTTATATTTTATGAATATACTACAGATCAGAAAAATGAAATAAAGGTGTGAGGATTCTAATCAGTCCAAAATACCATTAGTTGAGAACTAACATAGTAGTAAGAAGAGTTATTAATATTTGAAAATGTGATGGTTGTGTAAATGGTATGAAAATATAATTTGTACTTACCATATTTTGGGTAACATTGTGAGGTTACATAATGGATTCCATGCTCTATGGAATACCATTACGAAAGTGGGAAAGAATGACCATTCTTGATAATTATCATTATTAATATGTTATGTTTATGCCCTTGATATTTGTTGTGAGCATGAATGAAAATGATAAAGGTTGGAAATTGATAGTGTATGCATAGCATGGATGAGGACATGCTGGAATTAAATGCAAATGGAGATATCTTTATGAGGTTTTCAGTGAAATATATAAATGGATAAGTTGATGAATTTATGACTAATGTGTGAGGCTAAGATTATTATTGGAACTATTGGTTATTGCAACAACATGAATGTTATCAACTAGCTTGATCCTTCAAAAGGATTCAACTAAAACGTTAGTAATGACAGCCAAGTAAATGAGGTAAGCAGTAAGCCTAGGTAAAAAGGGTAAAGGAAAGGAATTGGGTGAGAATTCCTTTAGCTTAATTTGAAAATTGTTGATTGAAATTAATGCATACTTTGTATGGATACCTGAAAGTGGTATGATGAAGGTGGGGAGACTTCAAATATTTCAATGGATTTTGTAATATTTTTGGAGTGAAATGGAGTATTAAAATGCTAATGAATTTATAGATATGAATTTTTCATTTATGGCTCATTGGTTTGCTAGAGTAAATTTTGAATTGCATTGTGAAATGCTTGGGATAAATGTGATGCACATGTGTAGTGAAATAACAATGTCATTTCAACATATTTGAATTTAATTTGAGTGATATAATTTCTATGGATGTAATGATTCTGAACTCATGTCAGGATATTGTGAATTTATGCAACTATGTGTGTGTGTGTGTGAACATTGGCAAGTGTTGGTTGATTGAAAGATCACATTGTAGTCAAAGTGCTGGAATGGTGAGAGATCAAAACCACCATGATAGATCAACAACACATGTAGAGGAAACCAATGACATGAATACGAATCACATGCCTATGATATCAATATTTTGGATGAAGCAAGGATTGAGAAATTAAAATTTTTGATTTGAAATTTTTGAGTATATCTCACAGGAAACTAAATGTTGTGACATAGGTGGCATGATGGAGTTGGGAGCTCAGAGAGAAGATGGCCAAGAAGGATTATGCCCATGGCATTTTTTTTTAATCTCATGGGAGCAAGTAATAACTAGTACCTTGACTATGAGACTTCATGAGTAGTGCAGTGGAGCACACCTGATGGGTACTTGGCCATAAGAATCCATGCAAATGTCATTAGAGCATGCTGAATGACTATTGGGCTATAATAATAATGAATATTGTTACAAACTAAGACAACACTGAGAGGGGGGCTGAATCAATATTATGAGAATTTAAAACTTCCTTTCACAAAGTAAAGAATACTAAAACACCAATAAACACTTTAGTGACCATTCATATAATCATTACAAGAATTGGTCACAAGAAGCACATATTAGACACATATATTATTCAATCCTTTCTTCAATTTCTTTCACATAGGCAAGCTTCAACTTTCTTTTACAAAGTTCTCTAGCTCCAACGAGAAGGAAGCTATTACTCCCTAATTTATCAACTACTATTGAAAGGAGCTACTACCCTTGAATTTATCAACTACCACTAAAAAGAGCTCCTACCCTTCATTGTTTACCGTCCACTATTGGAAGGAGCTACAACCCTTGATCTACAAGATTCCACTTCCTTGACCTCCTCGATTCATCTTTCATTCCATTTTCAAACTCAAATCATGAAGGTCACTTACTTTCATAAAATAAATAAATTCTCTCCTCAACCACACACCCAATCAACATAACATCACCTTCAACAATCTTTGATCACTGATAAATTCACCATAACACACTAGAAAAACCAAAAACATCAACTTCAACAACTATAACTTTCATGCTAAGTCAAGTTTTCTTATAAAGAATTAGAGTTGATATTTTTGGATTTAGAACTTTAGTTAAATTTGGATCTTTAACATGCATAAATCCTTATTTTTTCTTATGTAACACATCTGTCAAGTCTTATAGATGTCTTTGTGAAGCGTTTAATCTCTTCTCTCCTATCTCTGTGAGAAAATCCAAGTTAAAGTTCCAATTTTCTAAATTATGGAAAATATTAGGGTTTAGCTAGACTTTTATTTGTAGTTCTAAACTTGTCGAACTACCTTATTTGGCCAAACTACAAAATTTGTCTCATTCTTCCAAAAAGTTGCCAACTCTTTCGTGCGCTTTAGCTATACTTTTAACGCTTTTTTGGTTTGGTAAGACTCCCAAATATGCCACTACTAAGCTTCTAACTCATTCACACTTTAGGCCCAAAGGGCTTAACCGTAAATCAAGACTATACATTCAAGGGATTATTCACTTGACACAACACTTTTTCACTACATAATCCCATAGGACCAACACATGAAGCCATGTATATATCCATGGATTGGTCCCATTTGCATTATAGCCCTGAGGGCTTAACCAACATGTACAAACCTTTTTACCCTTGGTCACTTCGCACACACAAAACCAAGTCCTGGTGCAAACCTTTAGCCCCAAGCTTTTATTTCTTAGGAGAAACTTAATGGAGTGCCTCTGATTTCTTTTGAGATTTATATGTTGGGATTACATGTCCCGATGGAGCCATGCACTAAATTCTTGAACCAATCACCAAATCGTTGAGATGACCTATCTGCCACCATGTCCCGACATTATCTCCTCGATGTTTAGGGCCTGTGGACTCTTGAAAACTCCCGAGGTCATTTCTATCGGGGTTATGTGTCCTTGTAGGACCACTCTCCCTCCCAATTTCTATACACTGATTGGTTTGTACCTTCCACTGCTACCACCTGTACTTTCCACCTCATCCTAGTGCCCTGTCATCCCGAAGACTTTAGAGTGATAAAAATTTTCAGGTAAACAATGAGCCTAAAAAAAAAATGTACAACAAAAATCAACTTTATATGAACTAATAGGATTCAATATTATGATGTAAACCATGGGGGATGATTCACCATTTTTGGAGTAAAAAGGAAAAAAGACAAAAAATGAAAATAAAAATAAAAAAATTACACTTTCAACTCGTATTTTGAACTTATCTCCCTACAATTTTACTCAAATTTCAAGTCAGAGCACTCTTTGGATGAAAAATTTAATTTTTCATTCGACGAGTACTCATGTTGCATACTTTTTATGGACCCTACTACACAAAAATGTTAAATACATGAAAAAACATGATTGCAATCACATTTTTTCATGTATTTCATTTTTTTCGTGTAGTAATGTCAATTAAAAGTATGCAACATGGTTACTCCTTGTATGAAAAATTATATTATGTGTCCAATGAGTGATCCTACTCGAAATTTGAGTGAAATCATAGGCAGATAAGTTGAAAGAACAAGTTGAAAAAATAGCTTTTTTCTTTTCCCCCTCCAAAACATGATGAGGTAATCTAATATTATTTTATTATTTCCACTATTATTTTATAATATTATTTAGGAGGCCCATTTTAGACCTTAGAATTTCTCTAATGGATCCTCCAAACATTCTCGAGATAGAACTATTGAGGTGATGTTAGCAGCTTAATCCTCTGAGTCAAGCGTTTCTCCATCAATTGTTGTGAATTTCTCCGCCTTTGTGCCCTTTACCTCAAAAATAAAAGTTGGAGCGCATTTGGATATCATCGAGGTCTAACCTACAATATTACATGTCCTATGAGGACCCACCATACTTCCACTTGTGTGCCTATGATTGGTCCTCTGCTTGTTCCAATTACCTCATCCTATTGCATCACCCAATTGTGCCTTTCCTTGGAACTTTCATTCGTAGTTTCCCTTTGAAACTCCCCGAAAATAATTGCAGGGTTACATGGCCTGTGGGGACCCCCACTCAATGTTTAGCACTAATCACTACTTCCACCTTTGCCACAATGTCTATCTCTTCATCCCATTGTTATGAACTCTTCCAATCACTATTCATGTACAAGACACACTATCTATGCCACCTGTAATATTCCTAAATTGGCTTGCAGTTAATTGGAATATTAAAGTTTGGTTTTTTCACTTAGATAGGTGAATAAGCGGGTAGGGAGACCCATAAATCTATTTATGTAGAATAAAACCACTTCTCATGTGAAAGTGGATCATATTGTCAGCTTAATAAAGCACCCTTGGTGTGAACAGGGGTTGGAGCACTTTGACTGGGTCAACTTTGACCAAATCAACAACGCTGTCATGGAGGAGTGAACATTAATGGAGGGACAATGCAATTTTATATGGAGACACATTGCATGGAAGTAGTGTCATTAATGGATGGGGCTTAGGGTTTGGAAGCTCATATCTTATAAAAGGAAGAGGATGGAAGCCACAGTGATTATGCTAATATATTTTATGTTTTGATATATGGTCAGTTTAGACATATAGATTTCTTTAGCTATTTAGATAATATTGCATTGTTGTTTAGCACAGGGTGTTGCTGATCGGGAATCCCACCTCTTCCATTAAGAGGCTCTTGGAGGATTTTGCACTATACTTCCACATTCAGGCATTTGGCCAAGCTTCAGTCTCATGTACAACGCACTTCTGTTTAGATTTGGGTTGTGTTGCAGGGGTGTAGCAGTGGAGGAGAGAGATCTACAGTTCCTGAGCTAGTTTTCCATTGGGGGGATCATCCTTTCATCTGGAAGCTTGTGAGGAAGACTTCAGAGCTTCAATACATATTTTTGCACCAGGCCAAGTAGCAGTCACTATCTACAATGCAGTTTCCCTCAAGGACTGCGTTATTTTGGAGAGCAGCTGCAACAGTGAGTTTATTTCCCTATTTAGAGTGTTTGGGTTTCCTGTGTGGGGATCAACCCTTCATTTAGGAGAACTGTTGGAGGAGGATCAGCCATCTTGTATATCATATCAACCATCTCCCATCAATGATTCAGTTGCAGAGATTATTCAGCCCTAGGGCCAAATCTGCTATATTTTGTATAGTGTGTATTTTCGGAAACCTTTTTTCGTTTGTCCTGGAAATCTATTTTAGAGCATGGATATCTAGCCTTAGCATTTTGGAGCATTATATCAGTAGCAATATATTTTTATATCTTTTAGCTGCTCTTCTCTCTTAGACAGTGCATTTTTCTGCATTCCTGTATTTCATGTATTAACAACATTTTAGATCTAGGTGAATGCTTTCATGGGAGGCTTGTTTGCCCCACTTGAGTGATCTTTTCCTCAAGATTTTGTACCTTTTTTTCTTTTATATTCATAATAGAATGGATCTATTTTTGTCTCATGCTTTGATCCATTGCTATTTCTGCATATTTCCAGTTGTATGCACTCTATTACTGCTTCCCCATTTGGGAATATTACACCACCTCATCTTAATGATTTGTCATCCCGAGTTTTGTTTATGCGCTCCTTTAGAAACTCCTGGGGATAATCCCTCCAAGATTTATTCCACTAATGTTACTTGTAATAGGGAGGGACCTTTGCTAACTTGTAATTGGCACGAAAAGTGTCGGGATGACATGTTGAGTGCATAACCCCCCGTGATCTTAGGATTCATGCCACCTTTGCACCCACATGGCTGATCTTGCCACCTCCGCACGTGAAATTTTTTGTGGGTTACATGGTCAAAAACACCAAAATTTGTACTTTTACCTTTGAAACTTTGAACAACCATATATTTCAATCCGGGAGGCTTTTTTTTAGACTTCAATATACCCTTGGAAAGCTCTTTCCAAGATCTATCCATATAAGTAGTTTCCAAGTGCATCTGATCCATTCTTCTAAACTAAAAAATGGCTTCAAAATATCTTCTTAACCAATTTTCTTTCAACCACTCCTTTGACATCAATTCCAACATATCTTCAATATTCGTCCCCTTCGGGATTGATGGAAACACCAAAAACACAATCATAATAGCAAAGTGTACTTCTCTTAATTACCCCCCTTTGTGTACATCTCCCCCTTGGTGTACTTCTCCCCCTTTGACATCAATGGAAAAGAAAATAATATACTCCCTCTATCTTGCTGATCCCGTGGACCTGACAACTGTAATATCCTTGACATAATATATCGTAAGAAACTCTTGTAAAATGAGGGTTGTTGAATAATTAAATATTATTAATTCTTTTATTGATATTACATGAAGAATATTCTTGTAATTCTTAATTATAAGAATATTCTTGTAATTCTTAATTATAAGAATATTACAAGAATTAATTCTTAATTCTTTTATTTATAGGAATTTATATTCTTCTATCTAAATAAATTCTATTTACAAGTTGGTATATTTTATTTGTTTTAGAAATAATGAGTAATAGTTTTAGAAAAACTATGAATAAATGATATTTTGTCCATGAGGCAAAACAAATCTACCTTGGAAAAACATCACAAATTTATGGATTATTTATTGGGTGATATTAGAATTTAGAAAAATATGACTTATGGAGTGATTTAAGAATTTAGGAAAAATCATATTTATGTAGTGATTTATGGAATGATTTTATGATTTAGAAAAACTATTCCATTTTCTTAATTCTAATTATTATAAGCCTATGGGAGTATATGGGAACTAATGACATAATACAGGTTGAATGGATCCAATAAAGAGGAAGGAGGGATTTCAAGCATGCATTAAGAGATAAGTAATTATGCTCTTTGAAAATTATTGTGTTTGCATACGGTGCATGAAGAAATAAGAATCAAATTTATTTGCTTGAAAAATTTCTTTGTAAAATATCCATGGAATTTCGTGCATAGAGGAATAAGTGTTTTTTTCATTGAAATCTTAAAAGATTTTCATGGCTAAATAATTGTGTGAATCACATGAGTTATTGGAAAATATAGTCAAAATATGTCTTCGTATCTCCCAAACCGTGATATATGTGTCTGTTATTGCCAAAAGCCTCTTTCATATTTGAAAATTACGTTTTTCAACTTCTCGAAAACCATGTCCAAAGTTTATGAGAAAACAAGAAATTATTTAATATTTAAATCTGAAGAAATGGGTTGCAAAGATTCATTTGAATATTCCAAACAATGAAACTTGTGTAAAAACCGAGAGAGATTTTTTTTAATGAACCTATTACAAACAAGAGCATATTTTGGTTTCTAAAAATTTGTTTCCATAAGTTTGGGAACAACACCCAAAGTTGATGACTAAAACAAGAAAAACAGAATAAAACATAGTACTTCCATTTGATTTTTCTGCCGGATAAGAATAATTGTTTATGTTCATATAGAGACAACTATTATGTTAATAGTCTTGAAAATAAATAAATTAATTGCATGCAAAAACAAATAATCATTAAGTTTGATATTTCTTGAAAAGAAATAAGTTATTCACATACAAAACCATAAAATAATTATGTTTATATTTCTTGAAAAAAAATAGTTATTCACTTGCATGAAAAATAGAACAATTATTTTGATAATTCTTGAAAAATAATTAATTCAATTCTTTTAAAATATTACCAAGGATGTTCTCATGATGCATATGCGTTAAATTTTTAAAGATAAATATTGGACTTTTAAATAGAATATGGGCTTATGTGCATATGAATAATATCTGGTATATTGAATCTACTGGAAATGAATATGTGATTTTACATGCATGGGAAGCTTGAGTCGTGCAAAAGGAGATAGGTAACTCTTTTGAGAAAGTGTTCACATAAAAACTTTGCATAAAAGACAATAGGTTGTGTTATTTGAGAAGGATTGTTGTTCATGCTATTTCTTGAGGAAATACTACAAATTTGTTTGATGTGTGAAATGATAAGAAAATATTTTGTATTACATAAATAATAGCTAGTGAGTTAGCTAAATTTTGAAAAAATAATAAGTAGTGTGTTAGATTCCTTGGAATATATATATATATATATGTGCAAAGAAGTATTTGTTGTGTTAGAACTCTTCAAAAAGGAAGAGAAGATAAAAGCATGCATTGTATGCATTATTGAATTAGATTATTAGATAGGAAAAATGGTAATCACATGTGTTGTGTTAATATTTCTTTGAAAGCTTATTTAGAGAAACATATACACTTTCATGCAAAGAAAATTATAGTTTTGGTATTAAATTTCTGGAGAATTAGAAGGTGCAATCACATAATACTGATTGTGTTAGCCTTCTTGTGGGAAAAACAATATGAATTTGCACACCTAAAGGGATTAACTATGATATCAATTTTCTTTTGGGAGAATATTATTTATAGTTATTGGGCTAGATATTTTGGTAAGAGGAAAATGTTTTTTTGCATGAAAGAATAAATATTATGCATTTGATCCCTTGGAAAAGAAATGTGTTTATTTTTCCATAAGATTTAGTTAGTTTCCTTTGGAAAGAAATATATGTTTTACATGCAAGAAGAACAAGCTATCATGCCAATTTTCTGTTGGAGAGGACAAGTAGTTGCATACACGAAATTATAACTATTGTGTTAACTTTGTTTGAAATAGAGCTGCTTGCATTTTTACACATAATAACTATGGTGAATAGCTCTTATGTGGAAAATATGTTTTTGGAAAAGAGCATGCATTCACATGCATAGATATATAATATATTGCGTTAATCCCTTTGGAAAAGAAAAAATAATAGCAGGCACAAAGAAAATTGCTTATTGAGCTTGTTATGCATTTGCATGCACAAGAATAATATCTAGTATGTTAGCTTTCCTTTGGAAAGAATGTGAAAGTGCATGCAACATTTTGTTATCATTTTGTTGGAAAGATGACGCTTGATAGTGATTTATTTGTTACTAATGCATGTGAAATGATGTTAAAGAAGACATTTCATGGAATTTTGTTTATGTTTTATACATACATACAAATATTTGTTGAAGTGTCACAAATAAAGATTGATTATTGGTTTATTAATATTTTATCTAATCATGATATCAAGTGTGATGACGACAACAATGGCAAGAAAGGATGGTGACTTGAGAAAAGGGTTATTCATGTTTAATATTATGGCAGATCAATATTTTTTAGTCCATGCAGTTCTAGGAGTTCCAACTGAAGGATGATCACAAATACAAATATTGAGGAGTCGTGGGTAAATGATATCGTGATGATTGTAATAGTTTATAGCTAGTTATGTTGCATTTAAGATGATTTTTCTATGTAATATTTTATGAAAATAGTCAAGGGATGGAATCCATTATAAGCATTGAGTGAGGGGTGAACACCCTCATGAGCGTTTAATAATAAAATTAAACTTTTGTTGGTTTTCACCCTACGGGGTTTCCAGGGTATATCAATGTCTAATGATGTGATTTCTCACTGTGTCATTTTTATGATGTTGATTTTTTTACTGATGTGATGGCTATATTATCAAGTATGTGATTTAATAATTGAGTTAAAAGAATCATGGAATCAATTCATAGTTTAGCAGTAAATTTAAGTTAATATGCTACAACAATGAAATTAATGGTTTTGTAACTCACTGCGATTTTACTAAATATTTCTCTAGGTAATGATGCTGATTATTCTGATGGTCAATGAGGTAATATAGAAAGTTACACATTGTTATTTGTTGAAAAAAATTCCTAACTCCATGCATTTTCCTGCGAGGTTACCAGGGGATGTTACAACAACTTCCTTTTGATATGTTGAGTGCTTTCTAGTTTCATTTCTTTCTCTTGAGGAAGATCTAGTGGAGGGAGGTAAGAGGAACTACTCCCAATATTTGCCTTAAGTACTCAAAATGATCTCTTGGGAGAGGTTTGGTGAATATATCAGCTACCTGTTTATGAGTCCTGGTATTAGAACAAGAATGTTGCAAATACCAGGGATACCAACTTTAATTTATCAATATGGAGTTTGTACAAACTTAAGAGGTGACAGTGTTATATGCATAATAAGCAAGATTCTACCTAAGTTGTTCTGAAGCAATGGATTCAAATTAAATGTACAGAGACCATTTTGAAAAATTACAAAGGATGAAAACTACTGAACTTAAATTTGAAATAAAAGAGACAATTGAAGCATTACTTGTCCTATTGCATCAAGAAAACACTAATCTATTTGCATGGAAAGAAAGGTTGGAAAATAAATCCTATTTTTTTTTGGTAGAAGATAAATAATAGGATAGTAAACCTAAGTTAGTTGCATGAAAGTAGTGATTCTAATATTTCATGCAAGAAATCAAATCTATATTATTGAAATCAAGGTAAACTCTACTCTATTAGCAGAAAACAACAAATGCTCAAAAGTGATTAATGTAAATTGTAAACCCTAATTGCATATTCAAAGATACAATGATGAAAGGAAGATATAAAAAGGGTCTCTGCTCTTATCAAGTTGTATTCCAAGGCTCAGGGGATGTTGTGGAGTGATAAGAAGAAAAAAATAAGCTTAAGAAGCAATTCTGACCTAGTTCTAGTGAATTCTGTGAAGTAATATAATATTATTTTAAGATGTCTTGTATTGCTACAGGATTGATACGAGAGAAATTTAAGGGGTTTAAAATTGGTCTGAAGGTGGCGGAAGGTGGTAGGCGGTTGCAAAAGAGTGTAAAGGATATTTCCAAGCTTATATATACTCATTATACCATCTTGCACAAGGGGAAAAACAAACTAACCATCTATTGTAGCTATGTAATGCAATTTTATGTGCACAAATGAGTTGGATGAATGAATAAAAATGGGAGTGTTGAAGGAGGTGGTGTCAGTGATGAAAAATGACGCTACTCTACTTTATTAACCAATATATCTCATCTTCACACAAAATTATCATTCAAATAGCAAAGACAACATGATTAAAGGACTGCTAAAATACTAATTGTAGAAAACCAAAATGCGTGGGAATGGATGAGTTAAATTTGGGCTAGAATATAACTATTGTATAAAAGAAAGACTATATTTTTTTTCTTGTCCACATAGGGTACACAAGCAAGCTTCTTAAGAGAATTGTTGATGCGCTGGTGCAAGGAATGTGCCTCTTAAATCTCCTCTTGTTGGTCTACAAAATGTTCTGCACAATAAATGTTCTCTATCCTGCACATTCAATGCATTAGGCTATAGGATATGACAAATATTCCTTATCCTTCCTAGTGAACACATTATAGCTCAAAAATAATGTCATCAAATTCAAAAAGAGAGGTTAAAATGAGTTGAAGGATGATTAGATGGGCCTTGAATTGTACCTATTTGGGAGGACCATCACCTCCTATTTTGTAGATACATACTCCAAATTACATTCTTATTTTCAATTTTTTCTCTTATAAAATGGTACTTGATTGGATATGATTTGTCTTGGAGTGAAAAACATTATTCTTTGACATGTTGATTGCACTTGTATTGTCCCAAAGACCCACTTTGTGCCATTAACATTCTTATATGTTGGTCTTGGAACAAGCTCCCATGCCTGATTTTTCTCGATCCGATCAAGTTATTCATTCATGGCCTTTAACCAATTGTCATCTTGGCTAGCCTGAGAAAAATCATTTGGTTCCATCATAGATATCATATCTGCATGCACTTGAATAAGGGGATTTCATAGCTTTCTTATTGTCTGAACACTTGTATTCAAATCACTACCAAATTGGTCAACTGGGTCGTTGTTTTGCACATACATGACGAGATGTTTGGATTTTGGACTGAAGGGTTCTTCAATATCTTCATGTAAATGGCTCATCGGTCTTCTCATCAATGTTGACTAGATCATTGGACTTATTTTTCATGATATGATTATCTTCGAATTCAATATTCTCATCAAATTTAACATCAATACAATCATTTTTTTTTCTTGTAATCTTATTGTAGCATATCATACCCTTTTTAGTCTGAGAGTATCCAAGAAAAATACCTTCATCAACTCTTGCATCAAAATTTCCTAGCTTTTCATCATTGTTCTTGATATAACACTTGCTTCCAAATTATTTGAAATGCTTGACTGTAGTAGGTATGCCATACAAGAGCTCATATGGAGTTTTATCATTATTTGTTCTGAAGTGTGCTTTGTTTAAAATCACCAATGTTGTGTGAATGGCTTCAACCCAAAATCTCCATGGAATATTTCTCTCTGATCTACTGAACTGAATTATTGGCTCTCTCTGCTACACCATTCTATTGTGGAGTCTCTGCTATGGTAAAATACCTTTCAAAGTCATGTTGTTTGCAAAAATCATCAAATTATTTGGAAGTAAACTTCACCACTATTATCAAACCGTATACACTTTATTTTACAATCAGTCTCATTCTTAGCCATGGCCTTAAAGTTATTAAACTTTTCAAAAGCCTTTCATTTTTCTCTTAATAATTCCACCCATGTCATTTTGATAAAATCATCGGATGAAATAAGTTTACCTTAGGGTGTCCAAGTTCTTGAAGGACCACACAAGTCCATGTGTATTAATTGCAAAGGCCTGGTTGTCGAGTTCTCCTTGGATTTAAATAGTACTCACTTATTTTCCCATCTGAAAATATTTGTAAATTGTGTTCCTTGGCTTGGAAAGTTTTGGAAAATCTCTAACAACATTCTTCTTACCCAATTTCACAATATGATCAAAGTTCATATGTCTTAGCCTTCGATGCCACAACTAGCTCTCATCAATCTTTGTCAAATTGCACTTATTTTTCTTCTCTTTTAGAACATAGACATTATTTTATGTTCTAACAACTTCAATTACTATCTATCTTGTGCCTATAAAATTAATTTGAATTTTTTTATATTTGAACAAAACCTCATAGCCTTGGTCACACATTCGAGACACACTTAGTAAATTATTCTTCAAGCCCATCAAGAAATAACACATTCTTGACCGTACCTATACCATTAGCTGGGCTAAAAATTCCTTTGCCCAATCTTATTAGGTGCATTATTTCCAAAGGTCACATTACCTTTGTTGACAAGTTTCCATGACAAAAAATTGCTTTTATCTCCTAACATATGTGTGGAAAAACCATTGTCATCATATCAATGGCTTCCTTTATTCTGAGTGTATAACACCATATCAAAGTTCTATGTGTTTTTATTTTTCTTCCATACTTTGGATTGTTGGATTATTTTCTTGATTTCTGGAACATGCATTTTGTCTTTAAGCCAACAATCAGTTGCTTTGTGGCCATATTTTTGACAAATGTAGCATTGAGACAAGTTATTTCGTGAGGATAATTATTTTTTATAGATGGTGTTAGCGCTGAAATCAGCACTTGGATTGTGACAAGCACCCGACTAGACACATATTAAGCTCATGGGATTTTCTTATGACTTGATTGAGTTTTTTGGAAAGTGGTTGGGTATCACACACACTAAAAGATATTTTGAAAAACTATGAATCTCTCACACATATAAGGGCACTGATGTATAATGTGGAAACAAGATTACGTTTGTAGCTTAATGGTTAGAAAATGGAAGATAACAGTAGTTATGTAAAACAAAGGTCTACAATTTAGAGGAAATGATGACACAAATTCTAGACCTGTAATGTACAATTAAAGAAATATGTAAAAAGACTTATAAAAGTCTCACTCTACATTTTAAGGATCCCATTACATATAAATCTTCCAAATAACATGACAAAACCAATTAGGAATGCTTGAAACATCAAGACTAACAAAAACAGATTGCTCATGTATGTCCATTTAAGAGACTTACAAGAATATGAAACATGATTCAATTCAACCTCAAAGAATGACCATGAACTATATTCAATTAATACTAAGTCTAGAATGCTTGATAACAATACTTACAAAAACAAACTAAGATTGCATGAAGGTTTATAATACTGATAGTAGCATGAGGAAAAAATGTGTAAATAATAATCTGGAATGAAATAATGAATAATGGAAACACATAAGAAGATGAACTATAAACATACCATACAAGTTGTGAATCCTCAAGAGTTCTTCTGGATATATGATGTATTCAAAAATATAACACAGTATGCAATGAAAGGTACAAACAACAAACCCTTTTCTCCTTGCATTACACAATATATATATATATATACAAAAATGAGTTCTGTAAAAAGCCTCCATAAAAAGTGCAAATATGTTTAAGAGATTTTATTACAACCCTATACATATAGTAGAGCTTATCCAAAACATAAAAACAAAACTGAAATAGAAATGAAGACAGATCATGGCAGCATGGAGCTCGAGGTGGCTGGGTGCTCCTCGTTGCTTGGAAAAAAAATCCTCCACAAAAAGTGAAATCTACCAACTTAAAAGAACGTATGTACCCTTATCTGCAAAAGTATTGGAGCAGCTAACTGAAAGGAGTAACCAATTGGAAGATAACCACCTTTCAGGTGAGAAACACCTCTTGTTTTAATAGGTCTTCAATATTCGAATAATAATAAATACCCTGACCAAGATAAGAGATCTGTCTTCGAGCTTTGAGGAGGTGTTGTTATATTTTCTGATAGATATCAAAATATTTTAAAATAAGTGTTGCCAGAAATTCCTAAAAAATTTGTAACTGCCTCTGAAATCCTGCCTATGCTTTCGAAAGCGTGCTAATACTGGCCACGTATCGGGATGAGAGTGGAGGGGAGTGAGGTGAAGCACAAGAATGGAAAGTAAGCGAAAGGCATGGGAATAGAACAATAAGTGGGAGAATCTATTAAGTGGAATAATAATAAGCAGGAGGAGTAAGTGCATTAAAATATATCACAATCGCAATCACAGAGTGGAGCAGAGTGAATACATTATCGGGGCGGAATTGCAATGCGATATATCGCAATCACAATACAGAGGGCTTATTTCATATTGGGTGTCAGGGGATTATCAAATTTCGCAATAAGAGGGGGCGACATGGATGGTTAGAAATAGGATTTTCGATTTGTGATAAACGAAGTGATGTGGTGGTAAGGTTATCGAATGCAGATATACGATGAAATGCAAAGTTGCGATGCGATATATCACATCGAGGATTTAGGAGTGGGCAACATAATATGGTAACAAATTACTTTGTGATCTGCGATTGTGAGATAGCAATAACGATAAGTGATTGTGTGATAACGATAAGGTGGGTCCTAGGAGCAAGTGCGCTTGTGCGATAACGATAAGTGATATTGCATCGGGGGTTTAGGAGCAGACGTGAATGCATCGTTAATTGGCGATTTGCGATGAAGTAGGTCGGATTAATGGTTTTAAAGTGGAAAAATGATAAGTAATAGAAATTTAATAAAGTAGCCCAAAGCATAACAAAGGAGTTTTGATGTGTTTAAATGGTACAAGAGTGTAACAAAGGAACCTGACGGTGAGATAACATAATTAAATTTGGAGGGCTTAAAGTGGATTTAAATGGAATTTTAGCGTTGGTTACATAAACTTAGCAAACAAATAACCAAGCTTTTAATGTATCCTCCAATGAAAAATAACCACCTTTCAGGTGAGCAACACCTCTTGTTTTAACAGGTCTTCTATATTCAAATAGTAGTTCTTGTTTCACTTGAATAATGCTTCCTCTGTCTCCTTCTACCAATTTTGTAGGTAATTGCTACCTTTTGAAAAGACAACTATTCCTGTGTTATTTGTAAAATCGAAACTTTTGAAGCGGATAGTTGCCTCTCAAGGAAAGAGCAACTATCCCTGTGTTTTTTTTAAAAAAAATTGATGATTCTATCATTCTCCCTTTAGCCTCGGATAGGAAAATCATGGTGAATGAATAATACTTTTCAAGTTAAACTTATGACCTTAACCACTGAAAGCAGTTAAAAGGCTTTTTAAAAAGAGAATTTACCGTAATGAATCTATAACCTAAAAAAACTATTGGACTCAGAATTCTTTTTGGATTTTGTTAAAAAGTGATAAAGACTCATACATTTGGACTCTCTAGGGCTCTCCACCATGGGTTAGGATACAAGAGAGGATCAAAGATATGACTTAAAATGACAACCATACTTTGATTTTTTTTGAAAAATTGTAGTGCTAACAATGGCTCTTATAGGGGATGAAGTCCTCCCTGTGAGGCTTCAAGAACTGTAGATTTAGTGCCTTCACTTTTATGACTTTTAAGTTTTAGACGATAATGAGAGAAAATTACTTTTATTAACTAAAATGAAGCTGACTCTATTTACAAACATAATCACCATTGTGCATGGAGTCTTATTGAAACAACACTCTGGATTTTTACAATGAATATACTGACTGACTCAGCAAACAAAGAACTTTTTGAAATAATGACCATTGACTGGATCTCCAGTTAACTGATCATTATCTAAATGTTTCAGGAGAAAAATATTATTTTCCAGAACTTGAGAAAATTTAAATGGCCCAAACTACAAGTTATCAAACTTACCATGCTCCCCATGGTTTTCTCTTCTTGCATCCTAGTGGAATACCAAATCATCTTCCAGGAATATATGTTGTTTTACACTTTTTTCAAAGAAAAATTTTACTTTGGCTTTGTACCTCTGTGTTTCATCCATTAGGGATTCCCGGATTTGATGAGCTTCTATCAGTTGCAACATCCTTCTCTGAATGAGATTTGAATTATCAGTTTCATCTTGTAAAGACTTCATGATAGGAAGGGCCAAATATAATGGAATCACAGCATCAACACCATAAACATGTTGAAAGGGAGATACTCCAATTGATCTTTTACTACTCACCCTATCTGCCCAAAGAGCATGAACTAGCTAAGTATCCCAATTTCTTTTGTTTTTTGCCATCATCTTTTTTATAATTTTTACCAGAATTTTATTCGATGACTCAGTTAGGGCCATTACCATGGGGGTAATAATGTGTAGAATGAGTCAAATCAATGTTATATTTTTGACAAAAAAATTTCATCTTTTCATATTTAAAAGCCATGCATTATCAGTCACCAAATTTTGAGGGCAACCAAATCTAGACATAATATTTTCCAACATAAATTTAATTACCGTATCAATGGCATTTCTAGTTGGAATGGCCTCAATCCACTTGGTTAAGTAGTCTGTGGCTGTAAGAATCTACTTGTGTTGTCCTGATGATGGCGGGTGAATGTTTCCAATGAATTCTAGCCCCCACTGCTGGAAAGGAACATCTGCTGAAATAGGAATGAGAGGTAGTGGGAGCAAATTTTTCTTATCAACAAAATTTTGGCATTCAGTGCAAGCTCTGAATTTAGCAAAAAGATCAGAGAAAAATTTTGGCCAATAATAACCAGCTCTTAAAATTTTATTTGCAGTAGCTTTCCAATACAAATGTCCACCACATACCCCTGCATGTGTCTCTTCTATAACTTCTTGTGAATCGACTTCATCTAAACATCTCAACAAAACTCCTACAAGGTCTTTCCAATAAAGATGATTCTCGATTATGCAATACTTGACAACCTTCAGTTTAAAAGACATTTTCTTTTCTTTTTCTATTTCTGGAGGACAACTGAAATTTAACAAAAAATACACTATATCCTTATATAAATTGGAATAAAATATTTCAGGATAATCAGTTGTACCTTCTTTATATGTTTGTTTAGCTATCTCCATATTCAGATTCAGAGCTTTGAAATTTAATTCTGCCATCAAGTGGGCTAAAACATTTCCATTTATCAACTTAGTAGGTCTGATTTCAATGTCAAATTCCAGAATCTTTTTTCAACCATCACCATTTGTGTTGGGATGCAATAATATATCCTTGACAATAATATCTGGCACAAAATAAATGAACTTAGAATGCAGTACATAAATTCGAAAATACTTCAAAGCCTTCACCAGTGCATATGCTTGTTTCTCAACCAAGTTGTACTTTAAATCAACATCCCTTAATGCACGGTTGAAAAAAGAAATTGGCTGCTCCAAGCCTTCCTTGTTCTTTTGAAGTAAAACTGCTGCAATAGTTTCTTCAGAAGCATATGAAAAAGTAAGAAAATCTTTCTCAAAATCAGGGTTGATTAACGTTGGGGCTTCAGTCAAAGTAGATTAGATTGCTAAGAAAGAATTTTTTTCTTCATCTTGCCACCTGAACTCTGCATCTTTCTTCAACAGGACATTTATATAATTAATTAATTCTGCAAAATTTGGAACAAAACACCTGAGAAAAATAATCTTAACCATGAATGACTATAGCTCTTTCTTATTTATGGGTAAACCAATTTTCTGAATTACTTCAACTCTCCCAGAGTCAACGCAAATACCATTTTCTGTTACTATATCTCCCAATAGTTTTCCTTCTTGAACAACAAAGGATGATTTCTTTGGGTTTAAAGATAAACCAAATTTTCTGCATTTATCAAACACTTGTTGCAAATGTTTTAAATGGTTATGATCAGATTTTGAAAAGACTGTTATATCATCTAAATATATGGCAACAAATCTGTCCTTTTCCCCTACAAGGGAAATATCCATTACCCGTTGAAATGTTGCACCTGCATTCATCAAACCGAAAGGCATCGTATTGTACATAAAATTCCCCCAGGGTGTTGTAAAAACTATTTTCTCCTCGTCTTGTTTTTCAATTGAAATTTGATTGTATCCTGAAGAGCCATCTATCAATGAAAATCTCTTTGAACCTACAACTTTCTACAAAATATGATCCATTTTGGGCAAAGGATAGTTATCCTTCAGCAAACACCGGTTCAAATTGCGAAAATCCACACAATTCTGATTTCACCATTCTTCTTTCGAACCGAGACTATATTAGCTACCCAATTGGAAAATATTAAAGGAAAAATTATCTTGGCTTCCCACATTTTATGATTTCTTTTTCAATAATAGGGAGCAGCATAGGATTGATATGCCTTATCTTCTCTGCTATAGGTTTTTCTTCTGATTTAAGAGGGATTTTATGCTCCATTATGCTTCTATCATATGTCTTAAAATCACTGTAAGACCAAGCAAAAATGTCTGCAAACTACTTCAGCAACTTGACATATTTAGTTCTAGTTTCTTGAGGAAGAAATTTAGAAACTCTAACATATCTAGGATGATTTTCAGTACCAATGTTGCAATCAACTGTAATTTCTCCATCCATTTTTCTATCAAGCTTTAAAAAGACATCATTATTATCAAACAACCCCTCTAAAGGAACCAAGACTTTAGGAATGAAGTTTGTTTTCAGATCAATAATGTCTTTTCCAGCCAAAGTCTTTTTGAATGACTTGTTGTTATGAATTTCAACTGTGCCTTGTTCATTGTCAATTTGAATGTCTGAAAAGTCCTCTACACATTCTATGAATTTATGTATTTCTTTATCATCTTCAAACACTTTCCAGTATTTGATATTTTCAGGTATGGAAGGTATATTTTTAATATGAATATCATAGGTTGCTTTGACATCAACAGGGACCTTAAAATTACCAGCAGCAATGGCCAATGAATCTACTATTTCATTTTCTTCTCTGGAAATAAAATTCAAATTGAATGCTGAAAAATAATGTTCAATCAAATCCCAAACTTAATTTCTATAATTATTCAATTTTGATTTTTTTACTTGACAATTGTCTTTCACCTGCTGTACCACCAACTTAGAATCACCAAAAACGATCAACTGCTCTACTCCCAAATATTTTGTTGCCTTCATTCCCAGAATCAGTGCTTCATATTCATCAGTGTTATTAGTAGTGACAAGTTGTAATTTATATGATAAATTCACTACCTATTGAGTAGGAGAAATACGAACTATACCAACCCCTAATCCCTCTCTTGATGAGGCTCCATCAAAATACAATTTCTAGATCTATCCTACTTCTGATTATTGCTCTTTTGAGATGAGTAGTTGCTTTTTTATACTAATTTCAGGCAGAAAATTGTTGTCATCAGCAGCAAGGTGTAAAATATATGATCCTAACTCCTTCTCCTCTGCATATATAGGATGATTTGAGGGATTTTTCTGATCACTTATGATATAATCCATCTGTGTTTCTCTACACAGCCTCCTAAATTCTCCTCCAAAGACTGGGATAGTGGTGTATGCCATATCCATTTTGAAGAGTGCCTCCTAGCTTTTGGGATCAAGATCTGAAAAGAAGAATTCCAAATATTGATGGTATATCAACAACCACTATGTCCATCACTAAACTTTTCATAGGAATTTGGGTAAGAGAAATTCCCAAGTATTTGATCACTCCTAAACACTTGACCCTTTTTGAGTCAAAAGTGTAGAGGTCATGGTATTTTTTAGTGATTTGTAGTCATCCATCACTTTCTTAGGCATCAGATTGTGAAATGCCTTAGAATCTAATAGGTAATTGTGCAACAATTTGTTATGAATGTTGAGTGAAAGATAAAAAGGTGGAGAATTATCATCGTTTTGATCTTGGATATGGCTGCCTAAAAATATAGTAGGATGTTCATCATCAAGGTTGACGGAATCAAGAGAAATATATGGTTGTAATAGACTTTTGAATGACTCTTTGTAGGATGGATTTTTCAACAATTCTAGGAGTGGGACTAGAATCTTGGTTTTATTCAATTTTGACTTGAAACTGAAATTAAGTGGAGTCAAATATTTATTTTTTGCAGCTGTTTTGATCATTGGGGCACGGTTAGGTGATGGAGGAATATCATTAACCTTTGCTTTTTGTTTGGCAACAATTTTTTCAACATCTTGTTTTTGTTGAGGTTGTTAGACAACCCCTTTTGATCTCAAACGATAATTTCTTATCTGATTTTCAAGTTGTTTTTTCTCAGTTTGAACATGAATATGAGCCTCCTAATCATATGAAAATAGATTTATCCTAGACTGATCTTCATATTCTTGTAAAGTCAAACAAGTTGACTGTGATGTCTCCCCAACAAGATTGATATATTCATCTTCCTCTTCTTCCTCTTGCTGATTTTTTTTAGCAAAATTATTCAATGGAGGCTGAACATTTTGATCATCAAGATTTCTCCTTGGGCACTGTAAAATTTGTTGGGGTTGAAAGGGTCTCCTAAAAGGAGCCTGATTTATGTTTCCTTCATTTTTAATGGGCCTAGCAGTAGGCATGTTTTCTAACTCCAGTTTTTTCATTTTGAAAGCAAGATCTTTAATCAAATTAGACATATGATCAAGATTTTCTTCAATTGTGAAAGTTTTAGAGGAGGAAGATGGTTTCTCCTATTTCATTTTATTTTTATCCTTTGGCCCCTTCCCTTCTTCAATTTTCAGCTTGTTTGAGGCCATAAGATTGGACTGCACTCCAATAGCAGCCTCCCGCATACCCACCAATATTTATGGCTTCTCAGCGCTCAACCATAGTGAAAAATTGGAGTCTAGGGTATTGCCAAAGGTTATCATGGTTGTGGTTTCAGGGGGTTTGGCCTCTACAGGAATATTTTGATAGGCTTTATTGAATCTCTTTGAAAGGTTTGCCAATGACTCATCAATATTCTTCTTCAAAGCCCCAAAATTTGTTAGATAATACAGGTAATCCTTTCAGTCACCCCATTGTTTTAAAAACACTTCCTCCAAAGCATCTATTCCTGTTATTGAATTTGGTGGCAAATTTCTGAACCATTTTCGAGCTTCTCCATCTAAGCTTTGAACAAAAATTCTTGACAAGACATCTTCATGTTTAATGTTTTAGTTATCAGCATAGATATAGAAGGAAACTAGGTGTTCCTCAACAAATACTTCTTCTCCCTCTCCCGTGTATTTGGGAGAATATTTCAGATAATTCTCTTGAGGAAGAGGGTGCAAAGGTTGAGGAAGGGCGAGTGGTGCATATCTTGCAGCAACAATTTGGTGCATCCTTGTAGGAGGAGGTTGGGCCATGATTTGTTGAGGTACACATAATGGAAAACTAGATGATGCAGATGTTTGGATGCTGGAAATTTTAGTTTGTGGAGTTGAAAATAATGTATTTTCAAAGAAATGGACTGTAGAAGGTTTTATTTAAACCTCTCCAAGAGGATCAGTTTAAGATGTTTATTCTTGAATGATTGGGGCAACTTCAATTTTATTTTGCTAAGCTAAAAACTCAAAGAGATTAAAAGTCAAAATTTTGGGAAAGTTACCTCCCCCGTGATGAGAAGAAGATGAGCCAATAACTGGGTTTTGAGACAAAGGAAAATACTCCTTTTGTGGGCTAAAAGAAGACTGATATTCAGGACGAGTTTGAAGAAAACTCAGAATTATTTTAATGTCTTCCTCAGTTAAAATAGCTCTATCTAGGAAGGGTGCAATTTCCAACACTTGTTCCAATTCCTGTTCTGTTAACACAAAGGTTTCTGATTTTTGGTTTTTTTCACTAACACCTAAAACCTATGATTTATCTTCTTTAACTAGAATAATACTTGTTTCTAATTTACTAAGTGATGACTGAGAGATATTTTTATTTGAATCGAGGCTAACATCATCTACTTTTCCTTTTATGGAAGCAATTTCAACTTGAAATATTTTAGGAGAGTGCTTTGAAACTAAAATTTCTTTAGGTTGTGAGAGAAATCATGGTACCTTTTCTTTTGGAATGTACTTTGAATGCAACTTATTTATTGGATGTGATGCAACTTTAGCTGATTAATGTTTCCCTCTTGCATCCTTTATAATATTCTCCGCGTCAGAAACTGGAATTACATGAGGTGATCTCTAAGTTCTTCTTCTCGTAGGCGGTCTTGAAACCCCTCGTCCTCTTTTTGGAGTCGCCAAGTGAAACAATTACAATCAGAAATAGTGACTAATTTTTATTCACCTTTAAAAACTATTACTAGGAATTCATGCAAGAACTTGAAGAGAATAATGAGTTCAGAATCTCTATCTCCTAGCAGACGCACCAAAAAATGTTAGCATTGTAGTCAACACTTGGATTTTGACAAATGCCTGACCAGACCCATCTTAAGCTCAAGGGATTTTCTTATGACTTGATTGAGTTTTTTGGAAATTGGTTGGGTAGCACACACACTGAAAGATATTTTGAATAGCTAGGTATCTCTCACACATATAAGGGCGCCGATGTATATTGTGGTAGAAGGAGTAGGTTTGTAGCTTAATGGTTAGAAAATGGAAGATAACAGTATCTATGTAAAAAAATGTCTATAATTAAGAGGAAATTATGAAACCAATTCTAGACCTGTAATATATAGTGAAATAAAGCTGTAAAAAGGATTATAAAAGTCTCACCCTACATTTGAAGGATACCATTACATAGAAAGCTTCCAACTAACATGAAAAAACCAATTAGGAATGCTTGAAACATCAAGACTGACAAAAACAAATTGCTCATGTATGTTCATTTAAAATACTTACAAGAAAATGAAACATGATTCAATTCAACCTCAAAGAATGACGATGAACTATCTTCAGTTAATACTAATTCTAGAATGCTTGATAACAAGACTTACAAAAACAAACTAAGATTACATGAAGGTTTATAATACTAATAGTAGCATGAGGCAGAACTGTGTAAATCATAATTTGGAATGAAATAATGAATAATGGAAACACGTAATAATATGAAAAATACACACACCATACAAGTTGTGAATCCTCAAGAGTGCTTCTGGATATATTATGTATTCAAAAATATAACATAATATGCAATGCAAGGTACAACCGACCAACCCTTTTCTCCTTGCATTACATATTATATATAAAAAATAGAGTTCTGTAAAAAGGCTCCATAAAAATTGCAAATTTGTTTCTGAGACTTTATTGCAACCCTCTACATATAGTAGAGCTTATCCAAAACATAAAAAGAAAATTGAAATATAAATGAAGACATATCATGGCAACATGGAGCTCGAGGTAGTTGAGTTGAGGTGGCTGAGTGCTCCTCGTTGCTTGGAAAAAATTGCCACCACCAAAAGTGCAATCTACCAAATGAAAAGAACACATGTACCCTTATCCGCAAAAATGTAGGAGAAGCTAATTGAAAGGAGTAACCAACTGGAAGATAACCACCTTTTAGGTGAGCAACACCTCTTATTTTAACAAGTCTTTAGTATTCAAATAACAGTAAATACCCTAACCAAGATAAGAGATTTGTCTTCAAGCTTTGAGGAGGTGTTGTTATATTTGCTAATAGATAGAAAAATATTTTAAAACAAGTGCTGCCAGAAATTCTTGAAAACCATGTAACTGCCTCTGAAATCATACCTATTCTTTCGAAAGCGTGCTGATATTGGCCACATATTAGGATGAGAGTGGAGGGGAGTGAGGTTAAGCGCGAGAATGGAAAGTAAGCAAAAGGCGTGGGAATAGAACAATAATCGGTAGAAGCTATTAAGTGGAATAATAATAAGTCGGATGAGTAAGTGCATTAAAATATATCACAATCACAATCGTAGAGTGGAGCGGAGTGAATACATTATCGGGAAAAAAATTCAATGTGATATATCACAATCGCAAGACGAAGGGCTTATCACATATAAGGGATCGGAGGATTATCGTATTTTTCAATCAGAGGAGGCAACATGGATAGTTAGCAATAGGATTTGTGATATGCGATAAGCAAAGTAACGTGGCGGTAAGGTTATCAGACGTAGAGCTACAATGTCATGTAGAGTTGTGATGCGATATATCACACCGGGGATTTAGGAGCGGGAAACATAAGGCGGTAACAAAGTAATTTTCGATCTGCGATTTCAAGATAGCGATAAGTGATTGCATGATAAAGGTAATGTGGGTCCTTGGATCAAGTGCAATTTTGCGATAGGGATAAGTGATATTGCATCGGGGGTTTAGGAGCGGACATGAATGAATCGAGAATTTTCGATTTGCGATGAAGTAGGTCCCATTGATGGTTTTAAAGCGGAAAAGTGATAAATAATAGAAATGTAATAAAGCAGCCCAAAGCGTAACAAAGGAGTTTTGAAGTGTATAAATGCTACAGGAGCGTAACAAAGGAACCCGATGGTGAGATAAAATAATTGAATTTGGAGGGCTTAAAGTGGATTTAAATGGAATTTGAGCACTGGTTGCGTAACCTTAGCAACCAAATAACCAACCTTTTAATGTATCCTCCAATGAAAAATAACCACCTTTCAGGTGAGAAACACCTCTTGTTTTAACAGGTCTTCGATATTCAAACAATAGTGCTTGTGTCACTTGAAAAATTCTTCCTCTATCTCCTTGTACCTCTTTTGTAGGTAATTTCTACCTTTTGAAAAGATAACTATTCCTATGTTATTTGTAAAACTAGAACTTTTGAAGAATATAGTTGCCTCTCAAGGAAAGAGCAACTATCCCTGTGTTATTTTTAACAAAACTAATGATTCTATCATTTTTCCTTTAGCCTCAGATAGGAAAATCATGGTCAATGAATAATAATTTTCAAGTTAAACTCATGACCTTAACCATTGAAAGCAGTTAATTTTTTTTTTAAAAAGATACTTTACCCTAATGACTCTGTAATCTAAACAAACTATTGGACCCAGAAATATTTTTGGATTTTGTTAAAAAGTGATAAAGAATCATACATTTTGACTCTCCAGGGCTCTCCACCATAGGTTAGGAGACAAGAGAGGATCAAAGACATGACTTACGATGATGACCAGACTTGATTTTTTTTTAAAATTGTAGTGCTAACACCTAGGTCTGGTCATTCTTTTCCAGAAAAACTAATTATTAGTTTGATAATTTATTCTTCGTGGCCTAAGTTGTCTAAATGATTGATTCACCTTGAAATTTTTTTCCTTGTGCCCTATTAACGGTGTTGGATATCGCCAACATATAGGGGGTCTCCCCGATGTGAAGTCCTAATTATACGTCACACTATTTGGAGTAGGAGCCCCATCCAAAGTATCAACCTGACCACCATAACACAAAGGTTTGTCTTGGTTTCAACAAATAACATAAGACATTATATACATAAACCTTGAATAAGAAAGTATGATAACATTGTGAAGCACAAATTGCACGATGTAAAATGAAACCTTCACGAGGGGAGACAAAACATGAGTCTCTAAGAGGAAAGTAATAGTACTATCCTAGAAGAGGTGCATGAGAGCATGAAAATATTTGTTAGTGAAATAGTGCACAAAATGATATTAAGGAAAATAAAACTCCCATTCAACAAGATAAGTACCGAAGCCATCGAAATATTTCAATTTATCCAATACATATGAACACAACATATATCATAAACATCCCAAGAATAGTCCTAAAACATTTGTGATACAAGCATGAAAATGTGTTGGATCATAGAGATTCAATTATAAGGTGAAATATCCAAGTACATCAATTACAATGGCAAACACTAGTTCCAATAGCAGAACATTAATTCACTTCTTACTTCACCAAAGAACATTTTTCTCTCCTATACTAAGTAGAGAAGCCAAGACTAGATCTCCAAAGCTTAAGCCTACAAAATCTATTTGCTTGAGTTAATAGGTTTCTTTTATAACAAGAGGAATGACCTTTCATATCCTCATGACCTCTTGGATTACCCCAATGACTCTTGGACTCCTAGTGTGTCCTTTGGACTTGTAAACAAGTATTGAACTTATAAATGAATTTCAGACTTATATACAATCTTTGTCCATATATGACTATGTGACTCTTCATGTTCCACTTATTTGTCTTTTACAATGATTACAATACTACATCATGACCTCCACATCATCATATTATGAGACTTTACATGTCACTATCTTTTATGACTAGGACTGATAGTGGCTGATGGCATGGAATTTCCCTAGTGGTGACATGAATTACAGTCTATCTTTTCTGTTTTTTTATCTTCCAATCGTGGTGATTTCACCCTCCCAAGGGCCTTAAATATTGGATTATTTTGGGTGCTTTGATAATCAAGTTTCAAGTGTGTTATTGGTTCTTGTCACGCTTCCTTTGTTTATCCTCTTTGCCTGATATTCCTTGTGTGAGCTTGCCATGAGGTACCTGAAATACCTATTTTTGTATTCACCCATTACGAGTAAATATTAGCCTAAAAATATCCCAATCTACCTTGTTTTATGCATATATTTTTTTTATTCCTTTTTTGTGCACTCAAAAGGGTCAAAGGGGCTTCTCGGTGCATGGGTGAACTTTGAAAGGCTAAAGGTCTAAAGGGGAAAGGATTTGTGGCAGGGCGTATGGCGCAAGTCCAAAGGGCAAGGGGGGAGGCTTCAGGCTTCCCAAGTGCGATGTGCACTCAAGGGATAGAAAGAGGGTGTTGGGCGCACTCCCGAAGGCTAAAGAATGAGACTTCATGCCTTCAAAGTGCACTCATGTGCTCAAGAAACCAAGGAGGGTGCATTCCTTTGGGTTGAAAGAGTGCTCTCAAGGAGGGAACATTACTTCGAGTCAAAGGAGGGCTATTTAGGAGGGCACATTCCTTTGGGCCAAAGGAGTGCTCACAAGGAGGGCACATTCTTTCAGGTTGAAGGAGTGTGCTCAAAGGAAACAAATGAGGGTGCATGGTGCAATTCTGAAGGTTGAAGGGTGAGCTTTGAGCCTTCGTAGTGCGCTCATGCACTCAAAAGACCAAAGAGGGTGCATGGTGCAAGTGCTAAGACTAGTGGGTGAGGATTTTTTCCTTCGGAGTGCATTCATGCGCTCAAGAGACCAAAGAGGGCACATGGTGCAAGTGTGAAGGTTGATGGATGAAGCTTTGTGCCTTCAAAGTGCGCCCATGTGCTCAATGGGTCAAGAGGGCACATGGCGCATTGTGGAAGGATGAAGGGTGAATATTAAGGCCTTCAGGGTGTGCTCATGTACTCAAGGAGGGCACATTCCTTTAGGTCGAAGGAGTGATATCAAGGAGGGTGCATCCCTTTAGGTCGAAGGAGTGTGCTCAAGGGAAGACTTGGTTTTTGAACGGCATAGTTTGGAACAAGGAAGGAGATTCGTGCTTTAGGAGTGCACCCAACTCTCAAGGAGGGTGCAAGATGCAATTATGAACAATAAAGGGTCTCCCATCAAGGCTTCATAGTGCACTCATGCGATCTTAGCCTTAATGAGCTCATTTTGAAACCAAAATTTGTCTAAGTCTCGGTGCTAAGGCAAGAGACGAATATGATGATTTATAGACATAAAACCATATGAAACACATACCAAATCATCGAGAAAAATTAGACAAGCTTGATAAAAAATGAATATACATCAAAACACCACTTTATACACGTTCCCCAAGTATAACGAGTGAAGTGTGTGCGTCTGCAAGCTTAAAGTGTCGTTTTACAACCCAAAGATGTTGCGATAATGAAATTCATGTAGAAATGTTCTAATCAATGTGAAGGCACTTGAGATCATTCAAGAACACTTATGAAAAAAAAAGCAACATGAAACAACACTTGACGAACGAGGTGACACTTGATTTGACTATGAAGTAGGCTCCAAAATTCGAATGTAGTGAAAATTTTGGAGGGTGTTGTAGCAATGACAACATGCCCATAATTTTCACAAGTAAAAAAGTAACCTAGAAAGATGTCTTCATTCTTGGGATAAAATCAATTTTTTAATATTGGCTAAGCTGCTCTCTAAGAAATTTAGTTTTTCTCTCCTACATTGTTATACTTTTTCTTAGTCGAATTCCCCTTCTATTTTGCAATTGGTGATTTTCTTGAGGCTTCAAATTGAACTATGTGCTCCCTCTTTCTATTTTTTGTTGTGTTGGGTCAACTTTGGTTGTTGTGTTGTCTTCACTTTTTAATGCTTGCATGAAGGTAATTACTTTCTTTCCCTTCATATTAGTTCCTAAAGTTGAATCAACCTCAAATCCAAGATCTAATCTATTATTAGAGACTCTTTGAGCTTCAAGAAGTTTTCTCAAACTTTCAGTCCCTTTTCCAAAATTTTCATTAAATTTTAGTTGGATTTTAGTCTTTTCAAACTCTTTTCTCAGAGAAATAATTTCTCCTTCAAGCCTTTCATATGCTTAATTCTTCTCATTAAGATTTTCTTTGAAGATTTCTTATATCATCTTACTTTTTTCAAATTTTTAAGAGTAGAGGTTCTATAGCGTCATATTTGTCCTTGGCCAAAAAATTCCTTTTGTTATTTCTTTTTATTTCTCAACTTTTGAATTTAGTCAAGGGAACTAATCAACTTTCCCTCTAAGTCAAATTCAACTTCTTCTCCATTAGATTCAATAAATTTCACTTCCAGATTTATATGTGTTACACAGTATTTTGTCACCATCCCTTCAATCCCCATCCTGAACATTGGAGGACTAGGATGGATTTGCCCGAAGGGCGGACTTATATTACAAGCATGTGCTATCCCCTTCAAGCTTGTTATCAAAAATAATTGGGGTACTCGCCAGAAATGGTGGGGGAAAAAATGGAACCATCATCGTTGTCGTCGGCAGTATGTCACTCTTGAACATGGCACTTGTTTGCATTTGTGTCGGGTTGGGGACATCTCATCTCGTTTTTTCACTTGCCTCCATGGGTTTTGATAATCCTTTTTGACCTCTCCTCTGCTCATTTCCTTGTCACCATGACCTCTGATCCGTTGATGTCAAATATGCTGCCAAAAACCACTATTTGTGTCGTTATGTGTTTAAGAGAAGTTGACCTCTACGAATATTAACCTTCCTCTGATTCTCATACGATCCTGATTCACAACAAAAACATCATGTTCCTCTGTCTCGTGTCGATGACGTGGGAAACATTGTGGCCCACCTTCGATCAAGGTCACTTCCTGTCGACTTCAGCTCATTATCCAGGAAGTTGATCTAGAGACTCCTTTATGGTACCTTGGAGCCTACATGCCTCAATGGCAGGTTTGTCACATTCGACGTGGGGTTTTCATCATTGGCCTCCGATTGAGTGATTCTACGGGTGTTCGACGCCAACTCATTGATTCACACGCCGTAGATTGTACCTGTAGTACCTTGAGGGCCATTGTCATTATTGGTGGTCCCTCTCGCGTCTGTTAACAACTCTCATCATTGGCTGGTAATCAGACGATGTTCTTGCATGTTCGACTTCAGCTCACATATTCGCATGCTTGAACTTGTACTTTGTTTGGGTCGAGATGGAGCGCAAGACCCTGGATTGTGTCTGTTGTAATCCAGGCTACGATTGTGGATTATTATCATTATGTATATGACTCACTGATTGGATGGCTGCGACCATACCTGAGTCTATTTATTTGATCCTCGCTGGATGGCTGCGCCCATACCCTGGATCCGGATTATAGTGTACTCTGTTTCGGATGGCTACGCCCATACCACATATACATCATGTACTTGAGATATCAGTTGTATCTTTCTACGCAGGTTTTCCGACGGCGGGCCTTCAGTTGAACATGTTCTCGTAAAGCATTTCACCCCTCTCTCTCTCGGGCCTCATACTTTAGGGGGCATCTGTTACACAGTAATTTGTCACCGTCCCTACCATTCCCCGTCCCGCACAATGAAGGACCCATTTTGTGACCTGTGAACATTGTCATGCCTTGAAAACATCATCAATGCATTCCTCTAAGCATGAGCTTCATTTGCCCTAAAGACATCTCCTTGCAAAAATCATGAGAAACATCCCTTTTTGCATTGGCGCGGGCAGACAGTTCAGCACTCGCGCCAATTGGGAAAATCCTGCAAAGAGGCCGCGCCAATTGGCGCTCTGTCCCAGAGCAGTAGTCACGCCAACCAATTTAAGGAGTGTTTTTTAAATAAAGATGGCGGAAGTTGAGTTTCAACAAACTCAGAAACCATTGCCTATCTTGAGTTGGGAGGTTTGGCTACGGATTTCCATAGAGAGGAAGTGGTTTGCCACCTCTCATGGAAGCTTCCTTGATGATAGGGCCAATCCCATAATTATAGGGATCCCAACCCCCCTTCCTCCTTCTATAAAGCACATTGCCATTGCAGCTAGTCTTGAAGTGCCTAAGCTTTGAATCTCCAAATTCCCAGAGCCTTTGTCTTGTAAGAGCCCTCTTCCCCACTTCAGGCCGACTCAAAGTAAAGGAGACTGAGTGAGACTCTCAAGAGACTTTCCTTTCCTAATGCAGAGCACAGAGATGTGAGCAATGCAAGGACCCATGGGAGGATGCTGAGCGTCAGAACATTGGTTGTACTCTCTTTCGATTGTTCATTAATGAATGACTACCGATTATGGTTCCACTATGTTTTTCACTTATGTTAATGATGAGTTATATCCTTTCTGACTGATATATATTTGCGTATTCTGGATTTTATGCTTGTATTCGTGTTGTTTCTTGCATGTACAGGTGTCCATTCATGGAGATCGTGGGGATCATGACCTGCCGAGGCTAAGGAACGGGAACGCTCTCTCTTCTACGAATCATAGCACTGGACTCCAGGTAGGCCTCCATCGTTGGTCTATTTATTCGCAATTAGGAACTTGCACTGTAGCATTTGATGATTGTTGCTAGACCCGTTCTGGGCTAGTAGGGATCGCCTCTGTCCGCAGAGGGGATTTACCTCTTCAACACTATGCAAAAATCAAAAGGATGTCAACACCT